>BLSH010340646.1:244381-256586 GCA_018402905.1 Glandirana rugosa | reverse complement strand
AGTGCTGTGAGCGCACCGCTGTTGGGGGGGGGGGGGCAGGGAGTGGGTACGGCGTACTCAATGGCCCCCCCGCAGTGAGAGAACGGAGGTCCGTGTAAGTGAACACGGATCTCCGTTCTCAGAGGTGGGGGGGGGGGGAGGGTGGTAATCACTGGCTTCCTCTATATGGAAGCCGTGATCATCCCCTTTCCCCAGCCAGGGCAGTCCACACGCAGTTAGAACACGCCCAGGGAACACAGTTAATCCTTAGAGTGCCCCCCTGCAGGTTAACCCCTTCACTGCCAATGACATTTACACAGTAATCAGTGCATTTTTATAGCACTGATCACTGTACAAATGCCAGTGGTCCCAAAAAAGTGTCAAAATTGTCCGACATGTCCGCTGCAATATCGCGGTACCAAAAAAAAAAAAAAAAAAAAAAAAATTGCAGATCGCCGCCATTACTAGAAAAAAAAAAAAAACCCCAGAAATGAATTCTCATTGTCGGTAAACGCGGCAATTTCTGCGCAAACCAATCAATAAACGGCGACTGCGTGTTTTTTTTTTTACCAAAAATATGAGGAAGAATCTAAATTGGCCAAAACCGATGGAAAAAAATAGGTATTTTATATATTTTTTTGGATTTGTATTTTAGCAAAAAGTAAGAAATTAGTTTTTTTTTTTTGCAAAATTGTCGCTCTTCTTTTGTTTATAGCGGCGATCAGAAATGACGCAGAGGTGATCAAATACCACCAAAAGAAAGCTCTATTTGTGGGAAAAAAAGGACGCAAATTTCGTTTGGGTACAACGTCGCACGACCGCGCAATTGTTAAAGCGACGCAGTGCCAAATCGCAAAAAGTGCTCTGGTCCTAAAGTGGGAAATCCTTCCAGGGCTGAAGTGGTTAAAAAAGAGTAAACACAGTTGATTGATAATAAATGGCTTCAGCCAAACATTAACCATGAGTGAAAGAAAAGATTTGTGTTATCATTCATATTCTCTGAAAAATGGCCAAGAAATAATAAATTCTGGCAGGGTATGTAAACTTATGAGCACAACTATATATACACACATAAATACATATTCTTTTCACTGATGTGGGTATTTTCCCAGTAATTACAGCCAACAAGGAACAATCTCTGCACCAAGGACAGCATAATAAAATGTGAAATTCCCGGCCATTGAAGGTAAAAATCGCTCACCCAGTGTTGTGATCTTTTCACCAGCTTCCCCATGTCCGCACTTCAGAACTTCCTCCAAATGCTTTCGTAACATGACCAGATCCCGAATATGTTCTCTTTATTAAAAGTATCTCCCCTACGTGTTTCAACCAGCCCAGGACTCTTATAAGAGCGGCATTACATATCAACTCCGATCTCTCCAAAAGGTGTTTAAAGATTTAAAAAGAAAACATTTTTAAAAATAATCATTTGAAGGAAGCCGCAAAAATCTGCGGGATGCAGGAAATTTCCAGAGTCCGCAGAACGCTGGTCACACCCCCCTGGATACAAATCGGCTTGGATATTCCGGATGATCCTGTGTGTGAAGGATGGAGAAGCGATCGGTAAAGGGATTGGGGCTTGGAGAGAGATCTCTGGGTGTCCCCCGCCGTACATCGATCGGGAGAGGAAGGAGGCGCAGTCTATCCGCTGGTGAAATCCATCGCCATGAATGATTTAGTCGGGCTCAGAACACTGAGGCTTCTCCTGATTCCTCCTCGGTCACACGGAAGTGATCCATCCCTCGGGGCGTCTACACTGTGCCACACTTTGTACTTTCACACCGTGCCCTTCCATAAACCTCAACCTGCTTCTGAAAGGGTGTGCCTGGCGGCAGCAGAGGGATCCGGGGCTCACCGACAGGAGCCAGACAGCGAGATAAGGATCACTGACATATACATTTTAAAAGGCAATGAGGGAGGATTTTAACTGATATTTTTGCTTTAGTTTAGCTGTACTAATGCTTACATTTTCTACACGTTTTAAATCTGATCTCCAGCCTTCCCTTCAGGCTTGCACAGTTTTATCTCCTGTACTTACTCTGATTTCACTGCACACTGCGAGCTTCTCACAATGTGCATTAGAAGCTTCAGCTTGTCAAATAGAGCCCCGCCTCATTTCCTGGCTGGAGGACGTCCAGCATCATCTATCCTTTCCACGCTGGTCTGACTGTCCTGTCTTTTTCATTCACTGTATGGCAGATCTCTTAATTATAGGGGTTGCTTTACTAAAGGCAAATAGACTGTGCACTCTCTGCAAGTGCAGTTTCTCCAGAGCTTAGTAAATGAGCAGGTGGTCTGCGGACTTCCATCATCCAATCGTTTGCAAGCAAAAATGCTGTTTTTTTTTTTTATTTTCCTTGCATGTGATTGGATACTCTTTGCAAAGCGAAGCTTTATCTCATTTGCAGAGTGCACAGTCAATTGGCCATTAGTAAGTCAACCCCATAGTGTTATCACATGTAGGCATCATCCATTCACTCGCAAGGAGGGGGAAGCCATCCCTGCCAGGAGAACACAGTGATTATTGCTAGCAGCTATAGTAGCCGCTAACGATAATCGCATGTAAAACCCGGCAGGCTGGTTGTACTCAAGTTGACCGATCAAACAACTTGGGTAAATTCAGCCTCCCCATACATCGTTCGAATCTTGGCCATAAGATTGGCTGAGATTCCAACAGCCTGTGGCCGGCTTTAGTTCATCTTTCAAAGCATGTTACAGCTTACACCCATAATTTAAGTGTGATGTGCTCCAGAACTGGCCCCCACACCCACGATTCTCCCCTTCCCTGTGACAGTGGGAGGGGGATCTTCTCCCTGCACCTGCTGTCACATTTTGAAGGTAGAGTTGGGCTCCGCCCACACAGCTGCATCATTCATTCACCACAATCGGTGAATGAATGGACTACAAGTACCACCTTCCATTGCAGCTGACAGCTTGTAATTCTCAATGAACTGTGAAGGCGCTGATGAGCGCTCCCTTAGTTCATTCACAAGCCCTGCAGCTTGAAAACATCAAGCCACATGGGAGGTACAGGCTGAATGCTGCAGGGCTTGTCATGTTACACCCCTGATCCACGGATCACAGGTGCGGGCGCGGGCTCCTGAGGGGAAAAAATAAAAAAAAGCACATTTATTTCTTGCAAAAATATGTGCATTTATTTTATTTTTTCTAAAAAGGTGAACTTATCCTTTAAAGTTACTGCAAAAAGCATTATCAATCTTTTTAAATCTAACGCTTTTATTCAAAGAAACCCCTGGGGATTCTGACATGCAGGTTCTTGTTCCTGTTCAGTTTTCCCAATTGCCTGCGTTGTTACTCTGTTATACATCTTTCTGATGGAGGCTGCACCCTGTTCACAGGCATGGTCCACTATCACCGCCATTGGGAAAAGCACCAGGAGGAATGCCATGCAGTCATTACAGGCGGGCATGTAGACAGGAAGCAGGCGCAGGAGACCAGCAGCACTGAGATGCAACATAGGAGGTGGAAAGAGTAGATTTATAAAAAGGACATTTTTATGATAGACTGTAGAGTGCTTAAGCAAACAAAATGTCATGCTGCTGGTGAATTATCGTCATCAAGAGGACCCCCAGTCTCATATGTGCCTGATTGACATTTAGGGGGAGATTTACTAAAACTCGAGCACTCTGGTGCAGCTCTGTATGTTAGCCAATCAGCTTCTAACTAGCTTGTTCAATTGAAAGGTTTAGGAGATATTTACTTACATGCAGCCAGCGACATCACTGGTGCATTCGCTCTGAAGGAACGAATACGGGTGCCCTTCCTTCCGAGCCCTGTGCCACAAACGCCGGCTCCCGCACGCATGCGCAGGAGTGATGCCAGCGCAGTTCTGGCCAGTCACAGCGCCGGAGACCACGAACCCAGAGGAAACTCCAGGGAAAATGTCAGCCATCCCAGCAGTGTGCAGGTGGCGCTGGAAGACTTAGTTCTAAGGTAAGTATTTCATACCTTGGTCTTAAAGGGCTTTTTTTTTTTTTTTTTTTTTTTTTTTTTAAGAGCCTTTTTTTTTCTACAACCTCTTTAACCGCTTCAATACCAGGCACTTAGAACACTTTCCTACCAGACCAATTTTCAGCTTTCAGTGCTGTTGCATTTTGAATGACAATTGCTCGGTCGTGCGACGCTGTACCCAAACAAAATTGTTATTTTGTTCCCACAAATAGAGCTTTCTTTTGGTGGTATTTGATCCCCTCTGCGGTTTTTATTTTTTGCACTACAAATAAAAAAAAAAACACAGAAAATTAAAATAAAAAAAAATAAAAAAGTTTCTCTGTTTCTGTCATAAAACGTTGTAAATAAATACATTTTCTCCATCACTGATGAGGCTACACTGATGGGCACCAATGAGGCAACACTGAGGCTACACTGATGGGCACCAATGAGGCAACACTGAGGCTACACTGATGGGCACCAATGAGGCTACACTGAAGGGCACCAATGAGGCTACACTGAAGGGCACCAATGAGGCTACACTGAAGGGCACCAATGAGGCGGCACTGGTGGGCGCAGATAGGTGGCACTGGTGGGCGCAGATAGGCGGCACTGGTGGGCGCAGATAGGCGGCACTGGTGGGCGCAGATAGGCGGCACTGGTGGGCGCAGATAGGCGGCACTGGTGGGCGCAGATAGGCGGCACTGGTGGGCAGCAGATAGGCGGCACTGGTGGGCAGCAGATAGGCGGCACTGGTGGGCAGCAGATAGGCGGCACTGGTGGGCAGCAGATAGGCGGCACTGGTGGGCAGCAGATGACAGATGCACTAATAGGGGCCCATTCCCTGGTGGTCTAGGGTGGCATCTGAAGTGGGCAGATGGAGTGTCATCCATGTTGGGCACTGTGCCCCTTACCTGGTGGTCTAGGATCAGCTCCCTGGTGGTTCTGGGAGGGCACTTCCCTGGTGGTCCCTGGGCAGGCTCCCTGGTGGTCTAAGGTGGCGATCCTAGAGGGGGTTGCCCTGATAAACAATCAGCACAGATCCCCCCGTCAGTTAAGCAGCCAATCGGCTCTCCACTACTTGCGTCTGCAGACAAGAGTAGTGGAAAAGCAGATAAACGGCTTTTCCTGTTTACACTGTGATCAGCCGTGATTGGTCACAGCTGATCACATGCTTAAGAGCTTCCGATGGAAGCTCTATACTGAGATCGGTAATGCGGTGGGTCAGACTGACACCACACCACCAATCACTGCGATGCGTGCCCCCATGTGTGCCGGCATGTTATCCTGCTGGAGTCATAGGACGCCCAGTCAGGATAACTGAACCACTTCCCGGCCGTCATTCTGCATATGGCAGTAGGGAAGAGGTTAAAGCAGAACATCAAACTCTCAATCAACATTGACTATTTTTTAATCCTTATGCTGCTAGCATTTGTAAATAGATAGGAAAGGATATCATATTTGCTTTTTTTTTTTTTTTTTTTTTTTTAGATTTCTTCAGGTATTTCCTGGTTTCCAGGCCTAGGCAGCAAATGATGTCATACTTCACAGGGAGTCTTAAGGAAGAGAGGAGGGAAGGAGGAGTTCTCAGCTGAACACCCCCCTCCTGCCCGCATGCCTGAGGTAGAGGGAGATGGATTTCAGGAAGTAAATGCTACATTAATCCTCTGCCCTTACTCAAGATGGCCACAGCCAAAAATGCTAGGGGGGAAGGGTTCTAAGTGATTTCATGGCAAAATAAAGCATTGGAAACATGGATGGATGGATGGAGGAGTTTGCTTTGATTAAAAATGATTTAAAAAAGCGTTTGTGTCGGTCAGATGTAGTGTATCCCCACCACCCCCCTCAAAAAAAATTTTTTTTACATGCACTTTTTTTTCTCTACAAGGAGAGAAAGAAAAGCATGGCGTGCTCCCGCTACAAAGGGAGATGCAAAATATGCGGCTCCACGGAAAAAAAGGCACAGTCCAGTGGGGCCGCATATTTGTATTAAGTCAGTGTGAAGTGGTTAAATAACAAACATGTTATACTTACCAGCTCTGTGCAAGGTCTATGCAACAGGGCAGCCCAGATCCTCTCTGGTCCCTTGACGGCTCTCCTGGCCCCTCCCTCCTGCCTAGCGCCCCCAGAGCAAGCAGCTTGCAATGGGGGCACCAGAGCAGGCTCGCTTCCAAGCTGCATCTCTGCCTGTCTATTCACACACACACAGCAGTGGCTCAGCTCCACCCCCCTCTCTCCATTGGCTGTGATTAGCCAATAAGGAGGGAGAGTCTCCAGACAGCTGCAGCGCTCGTGCACTTTGCTGGAGGAAAATCCGGCTCAAGTATTAGGGGGGCTGCTATAGAGGTGTTTTTTCTTTTTAACTTCATGCATAAAATGCATGAAGATAAAAAAACCTTCAGCCTTTACACACACTTTAACCTGATAAGTGCCCTTTAAGAGAAAGGGCCCACAGGCACATACTTCCCTCAAAAGGCTTAGGTTTACATCCAACGCCAGGTCTTCACTGTCTTGGCTGTGCCTGCGTATTACAGCCCCCTGGACTTCTATGGGATCATCCCTGGCTTTAGGACACAGCCCTATATTAGTCTATGGGGCTGTAACGCACAGGTGTCAAGGTTCTTGCTTACATTTTGCAACACTTTGACAGCAGGAGACATTAACCAATCCTGCTGCTAGCAAGTTATCTGCATAGTGTAAAAACCGGCTGCTGATAAATACACAAATATAATACAACGTATCCGCTTCCAAATTCCTATACACCAGGGATAGGCAATTAGCAGTCCTCCAGCTGTTGCAAAACTATCCCATCATGCCTCTGGGTGTCACGCTTGTGGCTGTCAGTCTTGTTATGCTTCATGGGACTTGTAGTTCTGCAACATCTGGAAGTCCGCTGATTGCATATCCCTGCTATACACTATTCCCTAGCTACATGCCCTGATGAAGAGTTAAGCCTCGTACACACGGTGCAAAGGTCGTACGACCGAACGGCCCAAATCGTATGTTGGTTGTTGTATCTAGCATACTGACATGCACTAAACAATCGTATGACCGAGCTGAACGTAGTGACGTGTTATGAACTTATAAAGAGAAAGTTCAGGTGCATGTAATTAGCGTCCAGACATTCCTGACTGCTGAGCATGTGTGTTTTGCACAATACAACTTGTTGGACCGACTTCTCTGTACACACGATACAACGGTCGTACAACCGCTTCTTCATACTACCAAGTTTTCTAGTCTGCTCATACTTCTGTTGTACGACCGTCGTACGTCGGCTGTTCTAATCACGCGTACTAACGGTCAATTTAGCATACAACGAGCGGTCGTACGACCGTTTTCATATGACTGTCGAACCGTGTGTATGAGGCTGAAGTATTAGTCCCGAAAATCATTGAATTTGTACATTGATTGACTAGGCATTGGAAGAAACTTGTATCCAGACTACAAGAACACTGTGCAGCACTTCAATTTTTGTGTGTGTCTTATAAGTTGCATTCCCACGATATAGTGGACCGCCACGCCACCAAAATGGAATGCCCTTTCCAAAGGAACGCAGATTTAAAGGGGCACCCATCACATTTCTAAGGGCCTATTCACATCTGAGTGTTTTGTAGCTTGAATATGCTTGAAGCTACAAAATGCTGGAGGAGAAAAAAAACAAAATCAATGATTCTCTATGGAGATGGTTCACATCTCCACTCAAACGCCTGAAGCCAAACAAGTTCTGGAGGTATTTTTGTTGCGCAAATCGGGCAGATTTGGGTGTTTGTATCCCATAGAAATGAATGGAAACACGTGATTCGGGCGTTTTTGCGTGTTTTGTCGGGCATGTTTGCGAGATTTTCAGCTGAAATAAAAGCTAAGAAAAGCTGAACTACCTAGCAACAAATGATGTAATAGATATAGTATTCTCTATCGGCTAATACAAAAACGGCAAAAGCCCAAAAACGCCACATACAAACGCACAAAGACAACCCAAAGTCACGTGTCAAAACGCCGGAAAAAGCTCAAAGACGCGACGGTCAGGTGTGAATGCAGCCTAACTCTTCTGTCCTGGAACTTACTGAGAGGAGAGGAGCCGAAACCAGCGAAGGAGCTTGCCATGATGTAATCTGCGATCTGCTGCAGGGCCAGGAGACCGGTCGGGTTGTTCCCCTTCTTCATCTGATCCTGGATCAGGCTCTCCAGATCCTCCCGAAAGGCCTGCAGAGACACAAAGAGATCCATTAGAATTCATCACAGGTCACTAAACAGGACAGGGGTGTCCCCTCAACCAACATTTGCTGTCCCAACCCACCCAGGTACCCCATAAACTAGCAAAACATTTTCCACTGCACACCATGGGCCCATTTGTATTATCAGGAGCCTTTGGACCTGTCCAGGATGTTTTGGTGCCAAGGATATATGAATCTGCTGATGCAGATGTCTTATATGTTCTATAAAACCAAATAAATATGGATGTGGGGACGAGCACAAAAAAAATCCACAATCAATAACATACATAGAAAGTTTATCCATGTTTTATTGTGACAACATTAAAGAATAAAAACTGAACATTTGTCAAAGATATCTGTACTCCCCTGAACATAGATAAACATTTAATCAACATTTCATTTTCCCGCTCCGACGCGTTTCGGTATTCTCTTTTCCTCGGGGCACAGATTGAGCAATGTCAGTGAAAGGTATATGACAATGAGCCTGAAAAGGTTAAAATCAACCAGTGGTTAAAGTGGTTGTAGACCCTTACATTGAAGTCACTGGCTCATGTGATACAAATCCTCCTAGACAAGTTGTACCTGTTTATCTGTGGTCTTCTCTACAGCCAAAGTGCAGAATTTACACAGGATCTCTCAGCTCTGAAAAGCAGGGGCCGGAGAGCTGGACTTACATCAGTGAGGAGAGTTCAGAAAGCTGATTGGAGGAAAGGGACACGCCCCCGTCACACAGCAATAGAGCCGACGCTGTCAATCAGCTGGAGGACCCTCCCATGTCACCATCTTTCTCTTGGTGTCAGGAAAACTTGCCATTAGTGACTCTTGCTGATAGAGGAAGGAGGCAGCATACAGAAATTGCACTCACTGCTCTGGAGTGAGACAAGTACACACTATAGAGGGATACGCTTTGTTTATATTTCATGTCTGAGGTTTACAATCACTTTAATTTGGCTTCTGAGCACTCAGGACTGAAGGCAGTACAGATTCTGCTCTGCTTTAGCTGCCTGCCCACCGGCAGGCAGGAATAATCATAACTGCTGCTTAGCTCTACCACAGCACGATACAAGACTCTGCGGTCCTTATCGCAGAGGACGGTCTCCACCCACAAATTGCCTTGGCGTTATTGGTAATCAGCATGAAAGCCGTAATTAATATCTAGAAACCTTTTCAAGTGCCGCCCGCCTATCCTAGCAATATATATTTATCAGCTCAATCAATAAATTGTTGGCTTGTCATCAAAAGGTATACAGGGTGTGTGACAACTGTCAAGGTATTTATTAACCCCCTCATTGCGAGCTGCTAAAAGAATTTCTAACGCCAGAACGTGATCAATGATTGGCTGTCACAGTGATTGCGAGTTGGTGATATAGGAGCACAGTTGTCCCTCTGACCAGCAGGGGTCTGAGCTGAGGGCGATTGAGCACACATACAAAAGGCAGAATGGAATAATGCCCACGCCCTTACTGCCACATGTGTATAGCCAATAGGAAGGGGTTATAATGTGTATATAACCCTGACAATTAATCCCTTGGTGCCGACAAAATGCAAATATGCGGCCTCTCGGCGGGTGGTCCTTGGCACCAGGGGCGTAACGATAGGGGTTGCAGGGGTTGCAATTGCAACCGGGCCCCATGGTCCAGGGGGCCCATGTGCCTCCCTTGTACACCTGAATAGGAGGGATGGCGGGGTGGCATTTAGAGGACCCAATCTCCTCCATTTTCCTCTATCCAGTGTACTTGTCTTCTGCTGTTCCCAGGGCCCCTGTGTGCTTCCCTGGTCCCCCTGGGGCCTGCTGCAGAATTTGTGAAAGGGCCCCACTGCAGTATCATAATAAAGGGACCCACAATAGGCGTAAAGGGCCCCAGGATCAGTGGGAAGAGGAAAGGGCCCTGGCCAGGGGTCGGGGGCCTTTCATAATTTCTTGCACCGGGGCCCTGAAGGTTCTAGTTACGCCTCTGCTTGGCACCGAATGGCCGCATATTTGCACAGCAATTGGCACCGCTTTGCCTGCACCCCTCGATACACAGAAAACTCCCGATCACTTCATAGAATCGGAAGCTTTCCGATGTGATCACCTTGACAGCCAATCACGGTGATCACATGATCATAAACTCCGCTTCTTGGTATCTGAAACCTCGTAAAGGCCAGGAGCCACCAGCGCAAAGTGGTTAACATATCTTATTTATTCCGTCTGTTGTGGTCAGTTGGTATACCAGCAAAAGTCTGTTGTTCAAGCTTTTCAATAAATGCAAAAAAAAACAAAAAAAAAAAAACAACCCTGTCTGTTGATCCTGCCAGAAATCTTGTGAGCTGATAAACTCCTGTAGGGCTCTCTGTAGACTACAGAATACCCCTTTGGTATAGAGGAGTGGAGAGGGAGGGGAATGTTCCGCAGTTCTGTCCTAGGGTGACAACGCCATTCCTCCATACAGTACAATGAATGAATGTTGTCACTCTGGGACAGGAAGTGTGCTACTGGCAGGATCACCAGGTGAAAGGGAAAAAAGAAAAATGGAAAACAAATGCATCCATCACATCTAAGGACTGGTAATCTGCAATATATTACATTTTTGTTCTTGGGTTTCCATACACTTTAGATTGAGTTTCCATCTTGTTTAAAATTCTCATTAAAGTGGTGATAAACTAGCACTTGGACCTACAGGGAAGCCTATAGTAAGGACTAGAATTAGACGTGCACAGCCGAAAATTTAGTTTTTTTTTTCTTTTTTGGATTTTTCCTTATTTTTTCATTATTTCGGATAAATTTGGAAACATTCAAATTCGGTTTGTTACATTCGTATAGATACGGTATTCCTTATTTTGAAAATTGTAATGTCGGATAAATTTGTATTCATTACATTCACTAACAGGCAAACTAATTTGAAAGGAAATTCCAATACCTAACTAATTTAATAGTTTATAACTGTTATTATGCTTCTTATTAGTATTAATAATAAATAAAAAAACTATAATAATGATTAATAAAAATAATAAACTTAATTTAATCATAATAGAATATTATCCAAGTGCTTTTTGTTCTTTAGGATTTTCAAATTTTTGTCCCTTTGAATCTTTGGATTTTTGTTCTTTCGAATTTTAGAATTTAGGATTTTCATTTTTTCGTATTTTTGATCTTTTCAAAAATTTGTGAGACGGTTTTTCGTTATGAACTAATATTCTGAATTTTGAGGAAAAACTAATTCGGAATGAAACAAATTGCACGTTTAACTATAAGGCTTACCTGTAGGTACTGCAAATATCTCCTAAACTTGCACAATTCAGGAGATATTCGGAGTAATTGCCAATGACATCGGTGCATGTGCTATGAAGGTTCGGCTTACAGTGCCAGCCCTACAGAGCCAATGTCAAAAACGGTGGCTCCCACATGCATGCGTGGGTGTGACGTCATCGCGTCCCCGGCAACTCACAGCACCAAAGTCAGAGAACCTGGAATAAAAAACTGGGGGAAGTGGTCAGCTGTCTCAGCAGTGAGCGAGCGCCACTGGAGGGCTTCGTTCTAAGGGAAGTATTTCATAATATGCTAGTATACTAACACATTATACCGTTGTCTTCGTTTTTTTTTCTTTTCTTCAGCGGTTTACAAATGTAATTCAAGTAATTGCAGCACAGACTCCTTGCATTAGCATTTATTGTCACTTTAAAGTGGATGTAAACCCTCCATAATATACCCAGCAAAGTTAAAAGCCTCGGGTGATACACAGAGATGAAAAATCCTCCTACATAAGTTGTACCTGTTTATCTGCAGTATTCTCTACATCTGCTCAAAAAGCAGAATGTACAAAGCTTGTCTGAGCTTCCAGAAAGCAGGGGGCGGGGAAGTTGAACTTGTACTCTGCAGAGCTCAGTGTGTAGAGCTGAGGGGAGGGGAGGGAAAGGGGAAGGTAAGTGAAAGGGAGGGGAGAGGAAGGGGAAAGGAGGTGTAGCACACAAGGACAGAGCTGAGGCAGTCAATCACAGGTTGTGTGAGAGCTCCCTCAGCTGTCACTTTCAGCGGGGAAGTTGAAGTTACACTCTGCAGAGCCCAGTGAATAGATCTGATT
>BLSH010340646.1:153973-175315 GCA_018402905.1 Glandirana rugosa | reverse complement strand
CACTAAGCTGTACAATCACCTGTGCAGAGTTGTGGGAGGGGCCCAGAAGGCTGCCTGCAGAAAACCACAGGAGGGTGTCCACATCATTGGCTGAGTGACACGGACGCATCCTATTGGCTGTCCGGAAGAGGAGTCTGCACAACGGTTGGCGACTGGCGGGCGTTGGCACATCTGTAGCAGATTTCCCCCCACCCCACCGGTGAGAGACTCCGGCCATATTCCCACCTTGTGTGTATTCGGGGAACATGTGCAAAATCGCATGCTTTCCCTGATGCAGAGAAATGCGCTGCCTTTAGCAGACGCTCCCCAAAATGCAGGGTGCCACAGCAGCACTTGTTTTGGTGCGGCGCCATTTTAGCAAGAGGGTTAGGGATTTCTTTTGTGCATAGGGCAGCCTAATGTCGCACCTGCGTGGTGTGAATGGGGTCTTGGGCTACTTTCACACTGGGGGGGGGGGTTTGAGTTTTAGCAGCGATTTACCGCTATGCAGGCAGGAGCAGGGCGCTTTTAACCCCCAAGAGGAGGGTTAACAATGGGTTAAAAGCACCACTGCATGGCGTGACCGAGGCGGTGTTCAGCTAGTTCGGAAGCACCGCCCATTGATTACAATGGAGGGGGCGGTGTAGGAGTGGTGTATACACCGCTCAGCGCACCGCCCCAAATAAATATGATAATAAAAAAGAAATATATATATATATATATAAATTTTAGTAATAAAATATTATTTCACAACAACAACGGACCTTTTCCAACTTTCCATCTATTAAATCTTCTGCCCTTGTTGTTTCAACTTTGGATAGTAAATTTTTTTTTTCTGCCAGTAACCTTATATAGCCCACTTCCTGTCTCTTGTTAGGTCATTAGCCTAGTCTTATGACATCATGCACAGCTCTCACTCTCGGGAGAGTTTGCCAGGAAGGCAGGGGGTGAGTTATAAGAGAGCCAATGAGAGCTGCAGGGCTAGAGGTGTGCCTCTGTGTAAACCCAGGAAGTGAACAGGCAGCAGCTTCAGCTGCCAACAGTTAAAATGGCTGCAGCTAGACTCCGTGGAGGGAGATTTCTACTGCATATTTGACAAGTACAGAATCACAGTATATATAAAATAATATGCAAAGTGGTTGGAGGGAAGCTTCAGAATGGCAAGAGGTTTTTATTATAAATTATGTCAGCAGACCACAGTTCCTCTTTAGGGGTAAAGATTGATTACTTGGGGGGCTTTTGAGGAGGGAGGATGGGAGTCACGTTTTGCCCATAGATGGGATTTAATTAAAAGTATAACTAAAAAGTTAGTTCTGGATAGATTGGAAAGGGATTAGAACCCCTGCCATTCTTTTATTGCTGTTGGTTTCTTTGTATTTCTCCTGTTCACTGCTGCCATCAAAAGACCAACTAAAAGAAAACCCCAGATTTTGGGTTGCCCCCAGAACAGGAATATAGGGGGGATGTTCCAACTAGAGACACTAGTCTGGTGACACCGCAGGATTCCCTCACTTCGGAGGGATTTCTTCTAACTTCCTGTTTGGCTATAGGACAGGAAGTTGAGAGAAATCTCCCCAATGGGACACAAATATATAAATATATATATATATATATATTCCTCCCTTACTCTATCCCAAATGGGGAAAACAAAAGTTTTGCCTTTATTTCCATTTTAAAAACAATAGAAAAGAGAGAATGCTACATGAGAAATAAAATCAAAGAGGGAAGAGACTCACTCAGTGTGTATTCCTCCGGGATTGGTTCAGCTTTTCACCACCTATAAGAAAGAAGAACGGCATTGAGACATCAGGAACACATGAGCAACACAAAACAGGAAATAAAGTTACAATAAAAACACACCAATGAGAAATCAAACCCTGGTATACAGAAAAGCTGTTCACATCATTCCTAAGAGGATAGCCACCGACACGGAAATCAGATTACATCATCTCTTTTTGTAGTTATGGAGGACGTCCAGTATCATCTAGCTCTTTCCTCCCTGGCCTGCCCATTTTATTTATTGGATTTCAGTCCCATCAGTCACTTAGCATCACATGAAGGCGTCACCAAGGTTGGTCTGAATGCAAATACAAGCTGGCCTAGGAGTACCCACTCTGGCATACACCCATCAAGGCATTTTTTTTTAATTTGCATAACTCCTCCCAAGAGCCAGCCCACTGCTTGCTGGGATGGTTTCAGGAAGCTCTCTACAGCCCCCTGCAGGCCGCTCCCACCAGCCATGATCTACCTGCATTGCATAGAGAAGCACAGAGATGGGGGTGGGGGGACCAGGGAAGGCAAAATAAAGTCAAACCAAACAGCTTAAAGCGTCAGCGTTTTCCATCTTTGCATTTACAAATTAGCGCTGGTCAGTCCTGCCCCCTCCCCGCCGTACGGTGAGCCGATTGTTTAAAATGATGTCAGACTTCTGTAGAACACTCAAATATACTGATAATAATTTATAAATGAAGACAGTGTTTTATTCCTGGAAAGCAGACGTGGAGGGTTAATAGGCGGCGCGGTGTCCGAAAAGTGCGTCCGTCCCTTTCCCAGCGATTACTCGGCCGCAGCTGAACACGATTTGACAAATTTATTATTACAGGCTTAGGCTTGATCAACCTCAGATCTCAGCGTGGGCAGATCTCATCTAATTTCCCCACCTCATTAACGCCGACTTACAGCGCAGCTTTACAGATTAGCGGAAAAATCACTTTAACATCAACGAGCGGCCGGGGGCTCCTCCACATTAGGAAGGTGCACATTACTACAGCCGAGCTCCAGGCCTACTGCTAAATACACACAGGAGCCTCCCCACCTCATGAAGGATTCTGCCTGGCTATTGTTGTGATTGCCATTGCCAACCATCCTTCCATTATAAAGCCAAATTCAGCTGCATTCAGTGACTTTGC
This sequence comes from Glandirana rugosa, assembly GCA_018402905.1. Classification (NCBI taxonomy): domain Eukaryota; kingdom Metazoa; phylum Chordata; class Amphibia; order Anura; family Ranidae; genus Glandirana; species Glandirana rugosa. The sequence goes on along the minus strand of BLSH010340646.1, from coordinate 172,427 downwards.
CTAGGCTGGGATGATGTCATCAGGAGGAAGCATTTCCTCAGTCTCCTCTCCCCAGTAATCAGACTGGACTTTGTCACAAGATGAGAGGCTGCAGCAGGGGCTGATCTGTCAAACATTTGTGAGGATACAGACGAGACACCATAAGCCCCCTTCACACTGCTACCGTGGCCGCGTTTTAATGGTGCTTTACCGCTGCTTAAGCGGTGCCTTTCGGTTGCTAGTGGGGCACTTTTAACCCCCAAGAATTTATTCCAATAGGTAGGAGAGTTTTGGGAGCAGTGTATACAGCACTCTCAACACAACCCCCCAAAGTTGCTGCTTGCAAGACTTTTCCCACCCTACAAGTGCACCACCCCAGCGTGAAAGCACACAGGCAGCATGGGAGGCAGTTTTCAGTGCCATTTATAGCGCTAAAATGCCTGAAAACTGCCCCAGTGTAAAAGTGGCCTAAAGAGGGTGTGTCCATTCCCTCCACTCAGTTCTCTGATTACACTCAGCTTACATGCTTTGAAGTGTTCAGCATCAGTTCCCACAGCCACTTTAAGCCTTTTAGTTTTTAATTTGTTGGATGACAGATCCTCTTAAAAAAACAAAAAAAAACAAACAAACAATCTGCATGTAAAAAAAATGCATGAGTAAAGCTTTTTGCACAGTGGCTTAGTGGTTAGCACTCCTACCTTGCAGCACTGGGGTTCACAATTCTAGCTAGGCATTTATCTGCATGGAGTTTGCATGTTCTACCTGTGCCTGCGTGAGTTTCCTATGGGAACTTTGGTTTAGGCCAACACTCCAAAGCTATGCTGGTACAGTATCTGGCTTCCTCTTGGCACAGTGGCTTAGTGGTTAGCACTCCTGCCTTGCACCAATGGGGGTCCCTGGTATGAGGGCCGGCCAGGACATGATCCGCATGGAGTTTGCATATTCTCCCTGTGCCTGCGTGGGTTTCCTATGGGAACTCCGGTTTAGGACCACACTCGAAAGCCAGGTTGGTAGGATTATTGGCTTCCACTCGGCCCAGTGGTCAGCACTCCTGCCCTGCAGCGTGGAGGTCCCCAGTTTGAAGCCTGCCAAGGACACTATCTGCATGGAGTTTGCATGTGCCCACTGTTTTCCCATGGACTCTCTAGGGGCTCCGATTTTCTCCCTACACTCCAAAGACATGCTGGTTGAGTAAGTGGCTTCCTCTTAGCACAGTGGCTAAGTGGTCAGCACTCTTGCCCTGCAGCACTGGGGTCCTTGGTTTGCATCCGGGTCTGCCACTATCTGCATGTTCTCCCTGGGTTTTCTCTGGCTATTACCACCCCCCCAACCCCCTTCCAAAGACATGCTGGGTAGATATATTGCTCTCACTTGGCACAGTGGCTTCGTGATCAGCATTCCTGCCTTGCAGCCCTAGGGTCCCTGCTTTGTACCCGGGTCAGGCCACTGTCTGTAAGGAGTTTGCATGGGTTCCCTCCGGTTTTACAAAGACATGATAAAAGACATAATGATTGGTTAATGGGCCCGAGTATGAATTAGAGGACAGCCGAAACATATCAGCCGAAAATGGTGTTTCCGGCATATTGCCGAAAGAGAAAAAAGGTACCGATAATGGCGCCATAATGCGTGCAATTTTTCTGCTATTTTACTGCACTTATAGGGGGTTTTTTTTCTTTTATAGGTCACGACTCAAAAACTTAACACCGGTGCGTTATTGATGCGTTTTCAATGCACTGCAATAGGGAGGTGTGTTTTTTTTTTTTTTTTTTACTGATCAAAAATGCGTGTGAAGACATACTCCGAATATAAAAAAGGGATACAGAGCTTTTCTTGCGCTAAAAGCTGCCAATAATGGCTGACAAATTCATATTCATTTAAGCTCCTATGAATTAAAGTCTCTCTCTCTCACATCGGAGACTTTGCTCACCCCTCACATTGACCTGAAATGTCTTCATTTCCTGACGGTTAACCACAACCAAGCACTTCCCCATTCCCGGCCCGGTACACCCATCGCCTTCTTCCTCCATCTACCACTTCATACCGGAAGATCGCACCTTGCTGAGCGGCTCTGTGAACCTCCCGGCTATTCCACACTTCACTAAAATCACAGATTCTTGAAGCCGTATTAAAAAGTGTTACTAAACCCACAATAGTAAAATCAATCTGTATATGCAGTAAAGCATGCTGGTTATACTCACTGTGGAATCTAAGGGGTTAATCTCTGCATTGTGACAAAAGGCTGTTTGATCCTGTCTCCTCTGATCCTTCCCTTCTTTTACTGTCCCCAATCCATCTACTGATACTACAGAGCCCTTGGAGTCACTCTGCACATGCTCAGTTTGCTGTGTGTTGTAGGTTGTGCTTTTTTTTTTTTTTTTTTTAAGGAGTGTGCATGTGATCAGCACAGCGTCAATCTGCACTGTCCGGACAGAGGGTCGGGGGTCCTCCAGCCTCATAGGACAGTCAAGCTTTAAGCAGAGACACTGATAAAAGTCACAAGACTGCTAGATACTAATGATTAGAAAAGGCATTTAGCAGTTTTTATTTACTGAAATAATTGCATTTCCATGTTCTGTGTACTGTGGCCCAGTGATTCTCAACCCTGTCCTCAAGTACACCAAACATGCCATGTTTTTCAGATAAAATAGCTGTCTAAAATACCAAGCCATTGATTCTGATTTAAAGCACCTGTGCAAGATAAAGGAAAACCTGCAAACATGGCTTGTTGGAGGTACTTGAGGACAGGGTTAAGAACCACTGCTGTAGGAGACCAGATATAGTGAATGCAGGGTCCTGGGTTTAGCGACACATTAAACCCATTTATTATATTGCAGCTTACCAATTCCTAGATGTGATGGCTGCAGGTCTTCCCTCTTATTTTTATCTGGTGATCTGGCCAATAAGTGTTTCTCAAAAGCACAAGCACTCCAGCAGAATGTATCAGTTCACATAGATGAGACAAACCATTTAAAAAGGAGTTGTAAAGTCGCAATGTTTTTCACCTTAATGCATTGTAGGTGAAAAACCTATTTTGTTGAAGCTTCCCCTCCAGAGCCCCCTTTTCACTTACCTGAGCCTAAACGTTCCAGTCGAGGTCCAGCCGCTGTCTCGGGTCCTCATTGGATAGATGGATAGCAGCGGGGGCAGTTGGCCCAAACCCAGTGACCCGGAAGTCAGGTGGAGGGGCCGAGTCCTGCAGTCTGTGTCAATGGAGGCAGCAGCAGGACCCAGGAGTGCGCCTGCATGGGTGCCCCCATGGAAAGCAGCTCTCCGTGGGGGCACTGGAGAAGAGCAAGGGGCCAGAAGCGCCGGTGAGGGACCCCAGAAAAAGGAGTAATGGGGACACTCTCTGCAAAAGCCTTGCACGTTTGTTATAAAGAAAAAAAAAAAAAAAAAAAAAGAACCTTTACAATCACTTCAACACTGACAGGGGTGCTTAACAATGATCAGCTTTTATGTAAACCTTTATCTCAAAGCAAAAAACTGTTTTCTGTAGCAGATTATAAACTGTGAGCTGGTGTTTGGCTTCAGTTTGTTGGTGTATTTCAATCTGCTAATACATCTAACACCCCCCCCCCCCCAGAATGAAAGTGCTGCTGTGCTCATTGCTCCAGAGTGGGGGGGGGGGGGGGCTGGGCTCTCATACAGGGGGTGCGTTACTGGTCAGATCACCCGGTCAGGTGAAAACAAGTTTAAATAAAGAAAACTAATGGAGCCACCACATCTAAGGATTGGTAAGCTGCAATATATTACGTTTTGGGTTTAATACCCCTTTATGATGACCCCACATGGTAAGATTTCCCCCAGCAGTGTGGATGTAGGAATCTCCAGTGCCGGCCATTGTACTCAGACAACTGCACCACCCATGGCTGTCAGAATACCTGAGCCGTTCCGGAATCTGATTGGATGCAGGGCCGGAGGGTCGCACCCAGAACTCGAATTCTGCAGCCCACATTAATCGGTCACATTTTACACAGCTTTTCACGCCTTTTATAGTGTTTTCTGCCTATTTTCTACCACGTTATACAGTCACACTGACAGCAAAGACCACAGCCTTATCAGCCAAGAACAGCTTCAACCCTGTGTAAGAAACAGTAACCCTTCCACCAACTATTAATAAATCCGACCTTCCCTTCAGTCTTGCACAGTTGTGCAGGCTCCTCTCCTAGACTGAAATTACGTACTCTGATTTCACTGCACACTGTGAGCTTCTCACAATATGCATTACAAGCTGCAGCAAGTCAGATAGAGCCCACCTCATTTTCTGGCTGGAGGAACGCCCAGCATCATCTAGCTCCTTCCTCCCCAGCCTGACTGTCCCTGGTCCACCCTTTGCAAGAAGAGAAATAAAAAACAAATGCAATCAGGAGGCGCTGAAACACACAAAGGATGGGGAGGGGGGGGGGGGGGGGGGGGGGGGGTTGTCATCCAAAATTCCCAGGTGAAAAGGAGTGGAGCAAAGTGTCCCCAAGGCTCTGTGCTATCAGGGGATGGATTGGGGAAGAAGGGGAGGATCAGAAAAGACAGGATCAAACAGCCTTTTTACACAATGTGCAGGATTAACCCCTTCGGTTCCACAGTGAGTATAACAAGCATGCTATGCTGCATATACAGACTGATTTCACGGTTGTGGGTTTAGAAACACTTTACGGAAAAATGTGGCTTTAACAGGAAAAAGCCTTTAAAAAACGGACAATGAAAATCTATGGCTCAGAGCCGTGATGGGTTTACTAGTACTTGGATGCGCTTAATAAGCGTGTAAAATGCTCATTACGCAGAGGGGAGAAAAATGAGCATAACGTGAAGACGGCGCGTGCTGACACCACATTCCAGAGGCAGGTCCTCCACCTGGCCCTTTAAATATGGACTTCAGCAAACATCTGGTGGAAAGGAATGCGCACAAAACGCACCGCATATACAGAGGTATCCCTGATGTCTGACTTCATTCTATGGACATGCAGACAGGCTACTGTAAACAATGCAATGCTTAGGCCTTGTTCGCATAGGGGGTGGCAGATCAGTGTGTACACCGTGCACTACCACAGCATAAATCCTCACCTATTGATGTCAATTGGGATGCAACGCCTGCACAGACACTGCTCCCAATGTGACATCGGTGGGGGTTCATGGCTCTGAATGCAGACAAACCCACATGGAGGTCATATTGGGAGCTGCACCCGTTTACCTGCAGCTGCTGCTTCCTAACTACACTGTCTGCATTCGGGGTCGTGAACCCGCACCAATGTCACATGGAGAGCAGCGGCTTTATCTGGGCAACCGCTGCTTCCTCATTGACATGAATGGTACTGCCAGCAAAGGGATGCATGGAACACCAGTGCATCCCATGTGGGTAAACATGGCCCTCACATGGCTCACATCTATGCGTATCCGGGAACATGCGCAAAATCCAGTGCTTTCCAAAATGCACAGAAACACGCTGCTCTTCAGCAGATGCATGGAGGTGCCATTAAGGCTAGGTTCACATCTCAGCTGGTGGAGAATGCGGGCAAAATCATGAATGCTCACGAACCACAGAAACACAGCCCTCGCATGGTGTATGCAAAAAGCTTAGCTCACATCTATGCGCATCAGGAACATGTGCAAAATGGCATGCTTTCCAAAACGCACAGAAACACGCTCCTCTTCAGCAGATGGATGGAGGTGCCATCAAGGCTAGGTTCACATCTCAGCTGGTGGAGAATGTGGGCAAAAGTGTTCTCAACCCACAGAGAAACATTAATTACTTCTTAATTGGCACCCACTCAACGTATCGGCAATCACAATGCATTTTTACATGTGCCAAACCATATGATGCTGCAGCACCCTGTAGTTCAGTGTGGAGAGGTTTCAAAAAAGGGTAGGCAACTTTCTTGCATTTCTGCCAGAAGGGCAGCCCATTGAAACGAATAGGCCTGCCCTACAAGCAGAACACAGCCACAGATGTTTGAGCCTAGCCTAAGGGCCAGTTCACACAAGAACGCAGTGCTAGAAAGCTGAACTGCATGCGCTTTTCCAGCACCACATTCAAAATGCACTGCACTTGCAATCTGCAGTGGGTGTCAATGACACCCCAAACGCAGTGTGTTTGCAGCAGATCAAATGGTATAGTAGTATCATGCGATCCGGTTGCAGTGCGTTTGAGTACATGCACTGCTTTTGGTGCGGTGCAGCGTGATTTCAGCCTATTCAAATAAATGGGTTGAAATCGCACTGCACCCAGATTGCATGTGAATCACACAGGAACGCACACAGAGCGTTCCTCTGTGATTCATGGTGTGAAGTGGCCCTAATTCTTAATGGTACCCCCATGCATCGGCAAACACACATTTTAACATGCGCAAAACAGTGTGATTTTACAAAAAAGGGTCGGGGATATTTCCCATGGGTAGGGCTGCCCATTGAAATGGATGGGCTGCCCTAGATGCGACGTGTGAAAGCATGAAAGGATACATGGAACCACGTGCGCACTAGTATGATCCTAGCCAGATAACACCACCCCCCCTCCCCCCGAGTGAACAAGGCCGGGTGACTGCTCTGAACGCATAGGGGTATAAAAAATAAATAATTAAAAATAAATTAAGGTTTAATTTGCAAATTTGCTCAGTATCCCCAGATATTTTAAGAGCCACCCTACAGTATTTTAGAAGCACAATAAACCTTTAGCCTGCATTCACACTAGATTGCGTGGCATCAGGGGTCGTGCGCGCGCACACACACACACACACCATGTTTTTTTGCGTCATGCTTCACAGGTAGAGCAGCCCATTCATTTCAATGCATTCCCTACACGTGTCAAATGTGCCAAAGAAGCTCACACACTGGTGGTGGAGAATGCGGGCAAAATACTGCCTGTTAGACCCACACAGAAACCGTAAAATTACTTCTTACTTGGCACCCCCCACGTATCGGCAACCACTGTACGTCTTTGCATGCGCCAAACCGTATGCTGAAGCACCATGTAGCTCCTCACACTTTAATGCTGCGTTTTGCCACTCCTTAAAACATGCAACTTGTGGCACGCTTGTGATGCTATTAACAATAAAAAGGCACAAGCATTAAGTGTTTTTTTTTTTTGCATGTTTTATGAACGCACAAATGTTTGTGAATTTATGCACTAAAATAGTGAATGTTGCCTTCATGAGTGACAAAATTTGCACATATTCACAAACTGAGCCAAAAAGGGGATGGTGCCAGTAGAAGTTCATTTTGCGCCCAGGGTAAGAATGTGGAACTGCGCCCCAACTGTTAGCGCATGCCGTAGAATGGATTTACTACCCTGTGTCCACTCTTTGTCCCCTTGCGCTGCTGTTTCCAGGGCAGCCCCCCCTCCTGCCCAACCCTTCTAGGACTGGATGGCACAGCAAGAAAATAAAAATGTGTGGTTTAGCGTGCAAGCGCAAAGCTCAAAACTCTTGCGACTCTGCAGAGTTTGTCATGTGCAGAAGCCTAACAAAATGAATGTTCTGCCCTATGTGCGAAGCATGACCATGAAAAATGCGCAATATGTGCAATTGCCAAGGATCTGCATTGAACTCCTCTGAGATAAAAGTCCTCTTTCTGGAAACGCCAGAGGGGGAAAAGGTCGGAGTTTCCTTTCAAATAGATTTTCTCGTCCTGAGGCCGGTCTCAGCGGAGGCCTGCGGAGTGTTTTTATTATAGATCACCACTAGACAGCCAGATCTCCGGGGAAAATAAAACCCGACTGCTGGAAGCAAATCGATTTTCAGGGAGGGCTGTGGAATGCATTAGCGCCCAATGAAAGCAGTCTGGAAAAAATAAAGAGGGCTCCCATCAGTCACTACACAGATTTAGGGCCAATTCACACAACAATTTCTGCATTCCGGATGCTTTAATGCATGGATGTTTTTCATATGTTCCAGTGTGTTCCTGTGCATTGTCCCCTTTTTTTCCCCTTCAGAACATGTGCATTTTTGATGCATTTTCCCGTTTTTTGCTTTGTCTCAATTCAGGACATGTGCATTCCAGTGCATTTTTGATGCATTTTTGTACATTTCAGATGCCTTCCATACAGAAAAACTGCAACATGTTCCAATTTTCTTCACTGCACTGGTGTGAACTGGGAGCATTGGCATCCATGGAAAAAACACTGCATGTGTGTTTTTAATGCAGATTAAGGGCCCTTTCACACTGCTCTGTAGCAAAATTGCAATAAAAACTGCATACAAGTTTTTACCGTGACTTTGCTGTGCGTTTCAGAAGCGTATTTGGGTTGCCTGCACCTGTGAAAAAAGGGACAACTCAAAAAAAAAAACAAATAATTAAACGCAGCAAAAATGCAAAACAGTTTTGATGCCTTTTCTGTTCATTTCAATGGCAAGCTGAGTGTTTGGTGCGCTTTTCAAAACTGCCCAATGATGCACCTTTTTCTTGCAAAGGTAGAAGTGTAGGAAAAACATATTCGTGTGAAAAGGGCCCAAAAAAAAAAAAATAAAATAAAAAAAAAAAAAAAAAAAAAAAAAAAAAAAAAAAAAAAAAAAGCACAAAGAACACACTGGACTACAGCTACTGGCCTGAGGAGTGGTTCACACCATGAATCGCACAGGGACGTGCTGTGTGTGCCTGTGCGAGTTACACGCAATCGGGGTGCAGTGCGATTTCAGACTATTCATTTGAATGGGCTGAAATTTCATCAAAACGAATGCATGCAGCTTTATGAAATCGCAGAGCAACCGGTTTGCATAGCACTTCTGCACCATGCAATCTGATGCAGGTAAACGCACTGCGTTTGGGGTCTTAACACTGACACCTTCCGCAGGCAGCAAGACCAGTGCCTTTTAAATGCAGTGCAGAAAATGAACATGGAATGTGGGTTTCCCGCACCCCGTTCTGATGTGAACCAGCTGTAATCTACATTTCGTTCACTATACTTTTATTTTTTTCCTGTGAGTTTGACAAATAATTTCTTTAGAGGAATAGCTCTGTCAGTGTTGTACCTCTCAGAGCGCTGGCAATATTAGATTGCTTTCATCTATTCCTGGCTTGCACTTACAACAATGACTGGAGAGTTCTCTGCTCCCCCATCGGTGCCCAGACATCTACTGGCATAGGAGAGAGGAAAGCGGGTACACGGTTGGCTGCAGAGCGAGGAATGCCCAAAGAATAAGGGTCCATGTGCGCAGCGTGCTGGCAGGGAACAGACTTTTCTACTCAAGCTGTGGCAGCTTTCTAAAGAAAATCAACTGTAAGGCTTTGCATGCATTTTGCACCTGGAATGTATTTAGCCAACTGGGTTTGCTGCAGTGCCACTCATTATCATTGGCACCCCAGCACACCTTGAACTACAATGCACATTAACGCTCTACCATGCATTCCTGTGCACTGGCTTTCAAAAAAAAAAAAAAAAAAAAAAATACATCCATTTTAGTGCCTTTTATTGAATTAAGAAGCCCAGTCGCCTAATTGCAATGAAGAAACCCTGTACCCAGCATACATGAAAACTGCAATATTTCCAAGGCCATCAATGGAAGCACCAAACCCTCATGTTAGTGACTAGAGAGGGGGTAGAGGAGGAATCCGGGACAGTTATAAATGGCAGAGACTATTGGGAGTTCAGAGCCCCCCCGATCACATTACACACTTATCTGCCGCTCAGACGCCAGGAATTCACACCCGACCCTTGCCAGGACTAAACGGGCAACTCATCCCAGGAATCCGGCGCACGGTTCAAGCTGGGAATGCGTTACAAAGGATCCCGTGACCAAAGAGCCGGGCCGATACAGACCTCTAAAAAGAAACGCCATTATTTTTACCAAAGCTAGAAACTTTAATCCTCGGGGTGTATAGGAAAATCACTTAGAGACTGCGGTTATTAAATGTCATAGCAAGATGAAATGCCATACTAGATTAACCAATAAACTGAGGCGACTATATAATCTCACAGCAATCTGATAGATTGGTCTGAAGGATAGGATGTCCTATGGATACACATACATATATATTATATAATTACAAAAATATGTCTATATAAAAATATATATCTATCTCTAAATAATAAATCTATTTCAGTTCTTACATTTTAAGCTAATTAAAATTATTACTACAACAATATTAGAAACACACACATACACACACACACACACACACACACACACACACAATATTATATACAGTATCTCACAAAAGTGAGTACACCCCTCACATTTTTGTAAATATTTTATTCTATCTTTTCATGTGACAACACTGAAGAAATGACACTTTGCTACAATGTAAAGTAGTGAGTGTACAGCTTGTATAACAGTGTAAATTTGCTGTCCCCTCAAAATAACTCAACACACAGCCATTAATGTCTAAACCGCTGGCAACAAAAGTGAGTACACCCCTAAGTGAAAATGTCCAAAATTGGACCCAAAGTGTCAATATTTTGTGTGGCCACCATTATTTTCCAGCACTGCCTTAACCCTCTTGGGCATGGAGCTCACTGGAGCTTCATAGGATACCACTGGAGTCCTCTTCCACTCCTCCATGATGACATCACAGAGCTGGTGGATGTTAGAGACCTTGCGCTCCTCCACCTTCCGTTTGAGGTGCCCCACAGATGTTCAATAGGGTTTAGGTCTGGAGACATGCTTGGCCAGCCCATCACCTTTAGGCCTCATACACACGGACATTTTTTGACGCCCACGGTTTCTGCCGTTTTTTTTGCAGCTCTCCATGTTAGTCAATGGCCCCATAAAAACGCCAACGTTTTTGAGCTGAAGATGGCGTCGGCGTTAGTGAGCTGAAACTAGAACCCACGGCCAGCGCGTTCTGGGGCTGTAACGTTTTGGCGTTTGACGCCGACGCCACAAAATGCCAACTAACGCCAACTAATACTGTACTGGCGTTAACCGGCGTTTTTTTGACGCCTACGTTTTTAGGTTGAAAAATAGCAGAGGGATGATTTTTTAATAAAAAGGCCTATTGACGCCGACGCTCACTAACGCTGATGCAGAACGCCGAAAACCGCTGATTTTTTTTTCCCCGACGTCAGGCCCGACGTTTTGTTTATTTTTTAAGAAACGTCCGTGTGTATGAGGCCTTACCCGCAGCTTCTTTAGCAAGGCAGTGGTCATCTTGGAGGTGTGCTTGGGGTCGTTATGTTGGAATACTGCCCTGCGGCCCAGTCTCCGAAGCGAGGGGGTCATGCTCTGCTTCACAATACATGTTGGCATTCATGGTCTCCTCAATGAACTGTAGCTCCCCAGTGTCGGTAGCACTCGTGCAGCCCCAGACCATGGCACTCCCACCACCATGCTTGACTGTAGGCAAGACACACTTGTCTTTGTACTCCTCACCTGGTTGCCACCACACGCTTGACACCATTTGACCCAAATAAGTTTATATTGGTCTCATCAGACCACGGGACATGGTTCCAGTAATCCATGTCCTTAGTCTGTTTGTCTTCAGCAAACTGTTTGCGGGCTTTCTTGTGCATCATCTTTAGAAGAGGCTTCCTTCTAGGAAAACAGCCATGCAGACCAGTTTGATGCAGTGTGCGGCTTATGCTCTGAGCACCGACAGGCTGACCCCCCCCACCCACTCATCCTCTGCAGCAATGCTGGCAGCACTCATATCTATTTCCCAATGACAACCTCTGAATATGACGCTCAGGACGTGCACTCAACTTCTTTGGTCAACCATGGTGAGTCCTGTTCTGACTGGAACCTGTCCTGTTAAACCGCTGTATGGTCTTGGCCATCATTCTGCAGCTCAGTTTAAGGGTCTTGGCAATCTTCTTATAGCCTAGGCCATCTTTATGTAGAGCAACAATTCTTTTCTTCAGATCCTTAGAGAGTTCTTTGCCATGAGGTGCCACGTTGAACTTCCAGTGACCAGTAAGAGAGTGTGAGATAATACACCAAATTTAACACACCTGCTCCCCATTCACACCTGAGACCTTGTAACACTAATGAGTCACATGACACCGGGGAGGGAAAGTGGCTAATTGGGCCCAGTTTGGACATTTTCACTTAGGGGTGTACTCACTTTTGTTGCCAGCGGTTTAGGCACATTAACCACTTCCGGGCCGCCCACTGTCATACAACGGTACTGTGCCGTTGAATACCATTGCTACGGTAGCATATAGCTACCATAATCCCGGTATTTTTCTTTAGAGGCAGGCTTTCAGATAAAAGTGGTCTCTGCGGCAGATTCGCCACAAGATCACTTATATTGGGGGCGGGAGATGTGCCCACCCCCCTCCTGCCGTTTCCACCACTTACCAGACCCGCCGGTAGCAGCGGAGACGATCGGGTCTGCGCACCTCAAAGGCTGTGTGCCGAGTGAGCGAAAGATGCCGCCCACTCAGCTCCATTTGCACTATAGTGTAAATATGAGATTTGAGGTCTTTTTGACCCCAGATTTCATATTTAAGAGGTCCTGGCATGCTTTTTTCTATTACATGTTTACATTCCATTTATTAGGAATAAAAGTAATTAACATTTTTACCTTTTTATTTTTACACTGTCCTTTTAAAAACAACAAAAAAAAAAAAAAATAATAATTGAAGTGCCCCGTCTCGCCGAGCCCTTGCCCATACACAAGTTGCGCCGCATATGAAAACTGTGTTCAAACCACACATGGGATATTGCCGCGATCTTTAGAGCAAGAGCAACAATTCTGGCACTAGACCTCCTATGTAACTCAAAACTGGTAACCTGTAGAAATGTTTAAACGCCAAAGTTTGTCACCATTCCCCGAGCAGGGGCAATTTTGAAGCATGACAGGTTGGGTATCAATTTACTCTGCGTAACATTATCTTTCGAAATATAGAAAAAACAATTGGGCTAACTTTACTTTTGTCTTACTTTTTAACTCAAAATTGAATTTATTTATTTTTAAAAAGGGCGCTGCGCAAATATAGTGTGACAAAGTATTGCAACGACCGCCATTTTATGCTCTAGGGTGTTAGAAAAATATATGCAATGTTTGGGGGTTTTAAGGAATTTTCTAGCCAAAAAAACAAAAACTGATTTTAAAGCGGTAGTAAACCCTGCCGAACAATTATAAATGACACATATCTATATGTAAAGTGGACTCCATATATAACAACTAAGGAGACACTTCATATGAAATACATGTCTTACTGTATAAAAACCATTTTTTCAGCGGTCCCGAGCTGTTTAAGGCTGCGCCATTTTGACTATTCTCTTCCGCGTTTATCCCTTCCTACATTTCCGCCCTCGTACGTAGAGGCACAGAATCTCGCAGAAATAATATGTAATCTGGAAGTCTTCTTGTTACGATCGCGGGAGGTCGGGGCTGACACGAGATGACGCAGCCCCGGCATATACGCTGAATATTTCCGGCAGCTGGAGGATTGCCGGAAAATAGACTATAACGGCGCATGCGCTTGCTACGTCACACAGAAGAATATACGATTTCTTACAGAAAGGAAGGAGGTAAGGAGAACGCAAAAAGGGGGAATATTATATTCATAAATGGTCTGATCAGAAGATTTAAAATGTGCTGTAAGGGTTTACTACCGCTTTAAACTTGTAAAAAGAGGATCGGTCCTTAAGGGTACTTTCCCACTGGGGCGGTGGAAGTGCCGGCACGCTTTCGAGGTGGTGTGCAGCCACTTCGGAGGAGCCGTCCATCAATTTCAATGGCAGGGGCAGTAGAGGAGCGGTATATACACCGCTCACCGCACCGTCCCAAAGATGCTGCTTGCATGACTTTTTGTAACGTCCTGCAAGCGCACCACCCCAGTGTAAAAGCACTCAGGGCTTCCACATAGGGGTGGATGGAGGGGGGTGTTTCTCAGGTGCTAGAAGGGCGCTATTTTTAGTGCAAAAGTACCTGAAAAACGTCCCAGTGTGAAAGTAGCCTAAGTGGTTAATGGCTGTGTGTTGAGTTATTTTGAGGGGACAGCACATTTACACTGTTATACAAGCTGTACACTCACTACTTTACATTGTAGCAAAGTGTCATTTCTTGACTGTTGTCACATGAAGATAGAATTAAATATTCACATAAATGTGAGGGGTTTACTCACTGTAAGGAGTCCTTAACTGGAGCAGAGAAAAATCAAGTCCCCTGCCCTGTGCTGTGTAGCAGAGCTGTGTCAATCGCAGGACTGGATGGACAAAAATACAAATCTTTTGGCAGGTAAATCAGCTCCCTTGATTGTCCTTTGCTTTGCTGTTTCTATATCTGGGAAGGACAGTAGATAGGTGGATCAGGTGGTCTATTAAATCTGACATCCATAAGTATTCTACACCCGTCCCTTCCTCCTCCACTGACTGCTACATGGAGGGGCCGTGACATTAATGTAGAAATTCTTCCAGGAGTAAGTGACTGTTAGAGGTTTGTGAATTCCAAGCAGATTTCACAGAGCCGCCACCTTTTGCAATTTCCTGCTTTTTTTTTTTTTTTTTTTAATGACAATTGGTTTTGAGCCAAATCGATTCCGAAGAACAGCGAGCGGAAATCTTTGCAGTCACCTGAAGTTCACCAAAACCTGCTGAGCCGTCACCTGTGCAATCCATAAACATGTCAGGAGAATTACTGAGCCATGATGACGTTCCTCCAGGCGATCTGCGATGCATAAACCGCAATCCTCACCGCGACAATTACACCCGGCGCCTCCGGACGCAGATTTCAAATCTAAGACGTACGCCCTGCAATTACACTCACACCCGCGTTCTGGAGACCTACGGCGAAGAAAGGAAACCTTGCTACCAAATTGGCATTAAGAGAGTTGCGGCTGATCCATTGAGCAATAGCGGTGACAGAGCATGGGGCGCAGGTGCAGGATCAGGACACGCCCACACAGGGATGGTGGTAACCAATAAGAATGCGTCTTGTACTAGTAGTAAAATTCTGCTAATCAAACCGTTCAATTTTTTTTTTTTTTGCTAGAAAACTACTTAGAGCCCCCAAACAAAATATAAATAAATATGAGATATATGTGGTCGGTGCAATATTTTATGTCACACTTTATTTGCACAGCAGTGTTTCAAACACAATTTTGGGGGAAAACAAAAAAACAAAAAAAAAAAACAAAAAACACTTTCATGAATTAACAAAAAAAAAAAAAAAATCCATAAAGTTAGCCCAATTTTTGTATAATGTGAAAAATGTCATGTCTAGTAATATATATATTCACAATCACATTTATTTATTGCGATCTCACATTAACACTTAAGAAAAAAAATAAAATAAATGTACTTTTTCTAAAAAAAATATAAAAAAAAAAAAAAAAAAAATTGTCCCATTAAGGTCGTTGGGTGGAAGTAACATCAGAGGTCGCTCCGGTCCTCCAGGGGCATAGAAATGAGTGGGGGCCCATCTTGCCCTCACTCAACTTCCTGCCCATTGCTCCACAGGGTCAGATCGTTTTCACCACTACCGACGGCTCTGGTGAGCAGGGAAGACAACAAGAGGCGGGATGCACCTCTTCCTCTGCCCATAAAAGTGATCCCTTGGCAAATCCACCGCCAGGACCACTTTTATGTGAAAGGATTGCCTGCTTTATAAAAAATACCGGGGTAAAGCAGCTAGCTGCTGCCATAACCACAGCATAGAACGTCAAACTAATGATAGATAGATAGATAGATAGATAGATAGACACACACACACAGCAGTGGACAGTTCAGAAGTGGTTCATTTGAGACCTTGTGAATGTCATCATTGGGTCTGTAGGCAAAGCAGACAAAACATGGTGGGTGGGAGGGGCCAGCAGGGGGTGGTCGATCACTTCTAGAACAAACAAGCACCCTACCTCAGTACTCCTCTCAAGAGAACTTGAGATCTACTGCTTACTTTGGCTCTGATGAAGAGGGGCGCTGGCTGTGAAACGCGTCGACACGAGTGTGCACCAATTCCAGAATCGTTACAAAAGTTATTAAATCTGCTGGTTGATGTGGCCAGTGACCGTACACTGCATACCTTATGCATCACAGCCATTTAAATAGTGCCAGCCATTCAATTCTATTGTAAATTCACATCAGTCCCTGCTGGCAAGGAGAAAACAATCTAAGGCCCTCCACTCCCATTCATATATACACATACTAGGGCCAATTTAGACAAGAGCCAGTTAACCAACAGCATATCTGAGTGTGAAAGGGAACCGGAGTACCTGGAGGAAAGCCACATATGCACAGGGAGTACATACAAACTCCATGCCGACCAGGATTTGAACTGAGGACCTCCAGTGTTGCAAGGCAGACATGCTCACCACTGTGCCAAGTGGAAGCAAATTACCTAAATGAGTATGTCTGTAGGGTGTGGGAGAAAACCACAGTACCCAGAGGAAACCCACGCAGGCACAGGGAGAATACGCAAACTCCATGCAGATAATGTCCTAAATGTATTTTAACCAATGACCCCAGTGCTGCAAGGCAGAAGTGCTAACCACTAAGCCACTGTGCCAATAGGAAGCCAATTACCTACCAGCCTGTCTGAATGTGAAAGGGAACAAGGACCCAGAGGAAACCCACATAGGCACAGGGAGAACATGCAAACTCCATGCAGCTAGTGTCCTGACTGGGATTTGAACAGAGGACCCCCAGTGCTGCAAGGCAGAAACACTACCAAAAAAGCCACTGTGCCAAGAGGAAGCCAAACAGCCTGCCTATAGATTTTAAGAAAAAAAATTAAGTACCCAGAGGAAACCCACGCAAGCAAAAGGGAAACCATGCAAACTCCATGCAGAGAGAGTGTCCTGAGCCGAATTTAAACCAAGGACCCCCCAGTGCTTCAAGGCAGAAGCGCTTCCAAAATAAGACACTGTGCCACGTGGAAGCCAATTATCCTACCAGCATGTCTTGGGAGTGTGGGAAGAAACCAGAGTACACAGAGGAAACCCACACAGGCACAGGAAGAACATGCAAACTCCATGCAGATGGTGTCCTAGCTGGATTTTAACCAATGACTTCAGTGCTGCAAGGCAGAAATACCAAGAGGAATCCATATAGTCTACCAGTCTGAGTGTGAAAAGTAAGCAGAGTATTGCAGGAAATGCATGCAAACTCCATGCAGACAGTGCACTGTATAGCTAGCTTATTGCATATGGAAGTTCCTATGTATTATGAATACATTTCCAATGCCCTTCATCTGATGATTTGCAGAGTCCTATTTGTATACAAAATATTCTTCAAAGGGATATCAGCACCAAAGGAAATGACAGCAGCATGCGCGGTCTCCCCCCTCTATAATTACTATGGAAGAAGAAAGCAGCACTCTGCGGAGTCATTGTTTATGACTTGGCTGGCTGGTCGGAGTGGACGGCTGCAGGAAGCCGATGGGGAAGTGTCGGGGGTCCTCCAGCTCATGTCAGGAAACACTCGGGAGAGGAAGCCAGGTGCGCATTAGAGGGGAAGGGGGGAAAAAAAAATAAGGATCTTTCCAACAAAGTGCCCATTCTGCCCGTTCCAGCTGGCACCAAAATACAGCCACCTCGCTCATCGCGCTCCCTTAAAAATTCCACAAAGGATGGGAAGAGCGAACGCCAAAAGGTCACAGATTCTCACGCTGTGCGACTCCATCACACGGAGCTTCCTCCGAGCGCACATCCAACAAGGACGCAATTCACTACAGCCAATGAGAAAAAAAGAAAAGTCCAATTATAGGACACGTAAACCCAAATCCTAAAATGTTCTATATTGCCACTTCACCTCCTTAGAAGAGGCAGCTGCCCAAGTTTTCTTTTTGCAAAAAAAAAAAAAAAAAAAAAAAAAAAAAAAAACTCTGCTGATCCTGCCAGCGTTTCAGTTTCCATGGCACTTCCTGGGCGCTGAACTGGTATCTCAAACAGCATCAGCTTTGTAACATATGTAATTCTACCGAAGGCAGAAACTGCCAACAGTCAGTGACTTTGCCTAGGCTAAAATGATGTCATCAGTCTGCTGCAGGCAGGAGGAAGCATTGGCCTTTATCCACTCACCGAGCAAGCTTTTTCTGGCACTGCTTAAATATTTTTTGCTAGAAAATTGCTTAGAACCCTCAAACATTAAACATTTCTTTTTTTTTTTTTTTTTTTTAGCAGAGACCCTAGGGAACAAAACGGAGATCATTGCAATTTTTTTGTCAGTTTTTCAAACACAAAAAAAAAAAAAAAAAAAAAAAAAAAAAAAAAAAAAAAAAACACACACACTCCACACACCACATATACACCCCACTTTTGTAGAATGTGAAAGTTGTTACGCTGGGTAAATAGATACCAAACATATCATGTTAAAAAATCTCCATAGGCAACACTTTAAACGCCTTTACAGGTTACCTGTTTAGAGTTACAGAGGGGGTCTTGTGCTACAATTAATTTCTCTCACTCGAACGTTCACGGCGCTACTGAATGTGTGGTGTGAACACATATGCGGTCACTTCTGCCTGCAAGCTCAGAGAGATGGGGCGTTTTAGATTTTTGTTATTCATTTTACCTTTATTTTTACACTGTCCCTTTCATTTTTTTTATCACTTTTATTTAAACATCCGATACCTCTAAAAAATTGTACTATACAAACCATAGATAAAT
>BLSH010340646.1:139800-150403 GCA_018402905.1 Glandirana rugosa | reverse complement strand
ACCCCTCTACCATGCCCAACCTTCCGCAAGAATTCGTCTAGTAACACATTTCTGGTCTTAGGGTGACAACGCCTGAAGTAGCTAGACCAAAGCTATAGAGCAGCATGGTCTTCCCACCATGCCCCCTCCATGTCCAATCCCATTCCATGTCTCACCCCCCCCCCCACCTCTATGTCCAACTTTCCCCAAGTAAGTATTTCAGTAACATTTCCGATTCTAGGGTGAGCAACAGGGCAGCGCTATCACCCCACCATGCCCAGCTCATGCCATGTTCCCCCCTCCCTTATGTCCAACCTTCCTCAAATTCTTCCTGTAATACAATTCAGGTCCAAGGGCGACAACCTTGCTGTACTAGATCTAATCTACGGAGCAGTGCTGTCTCCCTGGGACAGGAAGTGTATTTGGACTACAGAGTACCCACCTCCTCCTCTCCATCACACAGAGGGAAGGAGAACCGTTAGCCCACTGAGTGGCCTGGATGCTATCAGCTCCCTGGATTTCAAGCAGGATCAACAGGTATTCTTTTTCCACTGATCCAATGTAACAAAGCGCTTTCAATGTTATATTTACCACAATGCACCAAATTCTCAGACCTTGTATAGTCTTCTCCTAAAGAGCCATGGACATAAAGCAGAAGACCCCCGCAGCTGTGGATTTTACACCTCTGACTACTCAAATGCCAGCATGCACAAGGTTTCAATTTTCTCCACCAACATGGACCTCGCTCCAAGTGCGACAGATTGGTACTGAACGCCTGCAGCACAAACATCTCAGGGCCGTTTGGGTTAGGAGTGTGACCCCTCTAGTGAACCAAAAACCGGTCCTGAAAAGCTTTCAAGCCACCATCGGAGTCTCCACTCACCAGCCCAGCCTAACATCTGGATTTCATTTGTATAAGCTGGAAACTTGACCTTGCTTACCAATACAGAGAATGGTAGGACAGAACGACCGGCGCGCCTCCGCCCCTTTAACCGCATACGTACCGGGCCGACGAGAGCTCAGAAGAGGGGGTGTCATAGCCCCTATTATTGTTTGCTCTGGCTCTCTTTCTCACATTGCACACCGCTGGCCTGCGAAGAAGGAAAACCAGTTCCGAGACCTTCAAGCAGATGGGGGAAAAAAAAAAAAAAAAAACTACTGTCATCCGAGCGGAAAACCAGCTGAACTGGTTTTAATCTCGGTTTTCTCAACATTGTGCGCTCGCTTGTGAGAAACCGTAAGCTCTTCAGGCAAGCTGTGAATAACTGCAGG
Source organism: Glandirana rugosa (assembly GCA_018402905.1). NCBI lineage: Eukaryota > Metazoa > Chordata > Amphibia > Anura > Ranidae > Glandirana > Glandirana rugosa. Next base: position 149,152 of record BLSH010340646.1, on the reverse strand, counting down.
TAACTTTTTGGAAGGCTCCACATTCGTGAATAGCACAATAATCACAAAAAAAAAAAAAAAAAAAAAATTCTGTTCACCCAGTCTTGTCATCCAGGTAACCCCTACAAGCTTAGCAGGGAATGAACAAGCAAGGAGATCCCCTGTCACTCAACATAGCTCTGTGCTGTCTACCTTCATAGAGTTGTGTACAGTGAAGCTCAGAGCGGATCACCAGGTGCCAGCGGTCAATCATTGGTCGGGACACGGTGATCGGCATGTGCTGTGACAAATCACAGCACAGCTAGGCACACATGCCCCCTATCCGGATATGCAGAATCAATCACACATTATATATACACAGTCATTCGGTGCAGAGACACCACGCTGTAGCAGTGAAACGGCTATTGGACACACAAAGTGGTTAAGGCCCCATTAACAAGACCATGTATTATGTAGGATTGATATAGTGCTAGCAACAAGATTTGCATAAGATCCTGTCTGTACGCATGTAAAGCTTGTGCTCAGGTTTACATGCATCCAACATACCTGACCCTATTGACAGTTGCCGTTAATCAGGGCAGATGTGCAAATATATCAATATGTAACCACTGGTGCCGCTGCTGCTTATGCAATATTAATATTTACACATTTGCCCTAAGTGAGTCAATTCTGTGGCGGCATCGTATAAGAACCTAGGCCAATTCTGAAGGACAGATGTAAATAATGCAGAAATTATGGCCCCGGGCGCAGCTTTGTTCTAGGTTTTTAACCACGCTGAAATCAGCGCAATCTTACCGGACTATTACTATATTCTAAGAACTATGTTCTATATTGCCACTGCTCACTACAGATGTGTACAAAGCTGGGACCTGTACACCAGGGCCGCGGATAGGGGCGTAGAGTTGGCCCCTCCTGTATGGGGCCCCATCAGTTCAGCACTGGGATCAGGAGGTAGAGCGAGGACTCTTTAAATACACACACACACACACACACACACACACACACACACACACACACACACAGGTTCTTCTGGGTAGGGGCCGCGAATGTGTGCCGGCGGAGGCTCGCTCCCACTGTGATTACACAGCAGGAGCTGATCGGTGGGTACCTTGGACTCAATGTCCGCCTGCACCCACCAAATGTTCGGTACAGAGGCAGAAGGGTGAAGGCATGGATACATATATACATTTTATTTATTTCAGGTACTTACATGGCGTTGTCAATTTATGCAGCGCTTTACATATACATTGTACCTTCAAATCAGTCCCTACCCTCAAGGAGCTTACAATCTAAGGTCCCAAACTCACATTCATACACATACAATTAAGACAGGATCCAATTAACCTACTAGCATGTCTTTGGAGTGTGGGAGGAAACCGGAGTACCCGGGAGGAATCCCACACAGGCACAGGGAGAACATGCAAACTCTAGGCAGATAGTGTCGTGGTTGGGATTCGAACCAGCGACTCATTTGCTGCCAGACGAAAGTGCTAACCATCTCTCTCCTTCTCCCTCTCCCTCTACACTTTTTTTTATTACACACACGCACAGATTTTTGTAACTGTATTCTACTTTTCATGTGACAACAAGAAATGACACTTTGCTACATTATAAAGTAGTGAGTGTACAGCTTATATAACAGTGTAAATTTGCTGTCCATTAAGGTCTAAACCTCTGGAAACAAAAAGGGAGTACACCCCTAAGGGCCGGTTCACTTCTAGGCAATCCAACTTCAGGGGCGATTTTGCTAGGCAATTTGAAAGACTTCAGAGCTACTTTGGGCATTACAACATGACCTGACGCGACCTCCATGGCAGTCGACTTTGCCTGTGGCCAATCAAAAGAGGGGGGGGGGGGGGTTGTTGCCTTCAAAAATTAATTTTCTTTTTTATGTAAAGTCACTTCAAAGTCGCTTCGTAATAGACAGTGATCCAACTTGGAAGAGACTTCCATGGGCTCAAATCGCCTATAAGTCGCTTTGAAATAGCACAGTAACCTTTTCAGAAGTCACTCTGAAGTCGGAGCAACTTGAGTAGCACATATTAAGACGGCTCCATTCATTTCAATGGGATTTCTGATGTCAGGCGATTTGAGGCGACACAAGTCGGATCGCAAATCACCTAGGTGTGAACGGGCCCGAAGTGAAAAAGTTCAAATTGAGCCCAAAGTGTCAATATTTTGTGTGGCCACCATTATTTTCCAGCACTGCCTTAACCCTCTTGGGCATGGAGTTCAGCAGAGCTTCACAGGCTGCCAATGGAGTTCTCTTCCACTCCGCCGTGACAACATCATGGAGCTGGCGGATATTTGAGACCTTGCGCTCCGCCACCTTCTGTTTGAGGATGCCCCACAGATGTTCAATAGGGATTAGGTCTGGAGACATGCTTGGCCAGTCCATCATCTTTACCCTCAGCTTCTTTAGCAAGGCAGTGGTCGTCTTGGAGGTGTGTTTGGGGTCGTTATGTTGGAATACTGCTCTGCGACCCAGTCTCCAAAGGGAGGGATCATGCTCTGCTTCAGTATGTCACAGTACAAGTTGGCATTCATGGTTCCCTCAATGAACTGTAGCTCCCCAGAGCCGGTAGCACTCATGTAGACCCAGACCATGACACTCCCACCACCATGCTTGACTGTAGGTAAGACACACTTGGCTTTGTACTCCTCACCTGGTTGCCACAACATACGCTTGACACCATCTGAACCTAATAAGTTTATCTTGGTCCACAGGAAATGGAACAGGACATGGTTCCAGTAATCAATTACCTTAGTCTGCTTGCCTTCAGCAAACTGCAGGCTTTCTTGTGCATCATCTTTAGAAGAGGCTTCCTTCTGGGATGACAGCCATGCAAACCAATTTGATGCAGTGTGCTGTGTATGGTCTGAGCACTGACAGGCTGACCCCCCCCACTCCTTCAATCTCTGCAGCAATGCTGGCAGCGCTCATACGTCTATTTCCCAAAAAGACAACCTCTGGATAGGACGCTGAGCACGTGCACTCAACATCTTTGGTCGACCATGGCGAGGCCTCTTCTGAGTGGAATCCGTCCTGTTAAACCTCTGTATGGTCTTGGCCACTGTGCTGCAGCTCAGTTTCAGGGTCTTGGCAATCTTCTTATAGCCTAGGCCAGCCTTTCTCAACCTTTTCAACACCGAGGAACCCTTGAAATAATTCTCCGGTCTCGGGGAACCCCTTGCTAAAAATTAAAAATCATGACTAATGATACATTGTGATGGTCAATGGGAAGAATGCTCCTTACAGTTGTGGTCATTGATAAGAATTATCCCATTACAGATAGCTAAAAAGATCAATGGTGTCATTGGGAATTTAGTCGTACGACAATCGAACCGTGTGTACGAGGCTTAATTGAGGATGCACCTCCTGATAGATAGAAATTGACCATTGCTAAAGGAACCCTTAGCAACCTCTGGGAGGAACCCTAGAGTTCCAGGGAACCTTGGTTGAGAAACCCTGGCCTAGGCCATCTTTATGTAGAGCAACATTTCTTCTTTTCAGATCCCCGGAGAGTTCTTTGCCATGAGGTGCCAGATGGGCACACAGTGAGGCTGCATTGATGGCACAGTCTGCAAAGTTTCACATTAAGGAGGTAAGTGCTTTTACAATATCCATTCTATTATTTGATACTGTTTCTTTATTGCGGTTATATCTACAGCTCGCAGATCCAATGTTCCGTGAGCTGTAGGACTGTATTTTTTCCTTCAGGGGTTCCCCGAAGACAAAAAAGGTTGAGAAACACTGGCCTAGGCCATCTTCATGTAGAGCAACAATTCTTTTTTTCAGATCCTTAGAGAGTCCTTTGCCATGAGGTGCCATGATGAAATTCCAGTGATCAGTATGAGAGAGCGAGAGTGATAACACCAAATTTAACACACCTGCTTCCCATTCACACCTGAGACCTTGTAACACTAATGAGTCACATGACACCGGGGAGGGAAAATGGCTAATTGGGCCCAACTTGGACATTTTCACTTGGGGTGTACTCACTTTTGTTGCCAGTGGTTTAGACATTAATGGCTGTGTGTTGAGTTATTTTGAGGGGACAGCAAATTTACACTGTTATACAAGCTGTACACTCACTATTTTACATTGTAGCAAAGTGTCATTTCTTCAGTATGGTCACATGAAAAGATAGAATAAAATATTTACAAAAATGTGAGGGGTGTACTCACTTCTGTGAGATACTGTATATAAATAAATAAAAGTTTTTACAAGAAATACAGAGTTGAAGAAAACAAAAAAAATAAGACAAAAAAAAAAATAAATAAATAATAAAAAAAGGGAGGAGAAAAGAAAAAAAAAAAAAAAAGGAGGAGAAGGAAAGAAGAAATAACCACTTCCATATCGGGCCTATTTGGGCATTCCTCTCCTACATGTAAAAATATTTTTTTTGCTAGAAAATTACTCAGAACCCCCACACATTATATATGTTTTTTTTTTTAGCAGAGACTCTAGGGAATAGCATGGCAATCATTGCAACTTCTTACGTCACACGATATTTGTGCAAGAATTTTTTTGGGGGAAAAAAAAAAAAAGTTTCATGAATTTAAAAAAACAAAAACAAAACACAAAACTGTAAAGTTAGCCCAATTTTTTGTATAATGTGAAAGATAATGTTACGCCGAGTAAATAGATGCCTAGCATGTCATGATGGAATGGCACCAAACTTGGTACGTAAAAATCTCCATAGGCGACGCTTTAAAATTTTTTACAGGTTACATGTTTAGAGTTAAAGAGCAGGTTTTGCTCTAAAATTGATGCTCTTGATCTAACGCACGCGGCGATACCTCACATGTGTGATTTGAATGCCTTTATGTTTTTATGTTCCCCTCCCGCCATCTCTAAGAACGATCAAGCGGCTGAACTGCCGCTATGATTGTCGTTCTTATGGTGCGCAGAATCACGGCTGGAAAAGAGGATAACTGAAGAAGGATATCCTCACTCAAGGTCCAGGACGTCACATGGATGTCCTTGGGCTGGAAGTGGTTAAATAAGAAAAGAAAAAGAAAGGAAGTGTTTTTACAGACCAAAAAAAAAAAAAAAAAAAACCCCAATTCCTTCCACGACCGGCCGGTTGGGTCTCTGCCGTTATCTCAACAGGAAATGGTGATGATTTCACAGGAAATGTTTCTGAGCGAATGTTTAATAAAGCAAACACTGGATGGAATCCATCAATTTCTCAGCCCATAAAAAGGGACATCCGTGTGAAAGTATTGGGTGGTTACATTAGTGCACACAACAAAGAAAATGGCTATAAGTATGGAACTAAAAGCTTTGTTTTACAATAGTAAAGTATATGTGAACCCTCATTAAAAATAACCCATTCAGTGTAAAATAAAAATGAAAGGAAAATCATTTGTGTATAGATATAAAGAAAAACACACTTTCCCCCCCATTTTTTTCATAAAATGATCACATTCCCTCTGTTCTCAGCTGCATGAGAGCTGAGGGAGGAGAAGCAGCAGTACACTGAGCTTCACAGTGAATGGCTGTGCAGGGGTGGGGAGTGTCAGGAAAAGGCTGATCATTGGAGGAGAGCAGGCTAGAGAACTGACCACGCTGTGTTCTCATGACTAGTGTGGTCAGTTTTTAATATGAAAGCAAGGGGAACACCAGGGATTTCACACAAAGAACAGGAAACTTTCTCATACAAGTACATGGTACAGCAGGCAGATATCAGGAATATGAAGTGTTGGGATTACATATTCTTAAAGCAAAGCTCCAGTCTCCTAAGCAATTTTTTGATAAAAGCACCCTTGTGATTCCTAGTACTTGTACTATATTTGGATATTAACATAACTGACCTCATACTTGTTACTTGTAAATCTGTATCTTACTTGATCTTGGAAGCAGGCAGTTGCCATCAAGGACGTGGGCATCAGAAGCCCGCTTCTGTGTATTTCCGGGACTCTGTGCAGTTGGCTACCCAGCATGCACCTCTCGATCTCGCGCCTACACAGAGAAGCCACTGAGCAGCGCTCTCTCTCTCTCTTCCCGAAAGGTTGCCATAGCAATGGCGACATCGGCGCAAGTTCCCACCCCGTTGCTATAGGGACCTGTCAATCATGGCATCCCAGTCCTCCCATGCTCATCATTTCTGGTCTGGAAATAACGCGTGATTTCATCACTAGGCGATTCACAAGGACTTCTGGGACACATGACACCGCTATTCCAGGAGACCTTGGAAATCGGTTAGTGACGTAATTGCCTAGGCGACCACAGCCGAAAGGGCTACAGAAGAAAAAAAAAAAAAAGGTATTTACAAAAGAAAAATATTAATAATACTTGTATTGCCATTTATTATAGCATTCAAGATGGGCATTGACAGTAAATGGACTACAGAAAAAAATAAATTAATTAATTAAATAAAAAAAAAAGTGTAACTCCATTTTATAACTAAAATTTAAAAAAAGGTAACTACTTAGAACTACAAACATCAAGTTAATATAAAATATTTAAAAAAAATAAATAAATGGAAGATTACTAAAAAAAAAAACACCTAAAAAGGGAATATAAATATTTATAAATAAAATTAAACAAATATTACAAAAAGTAAATATATGGAAAAAAAACAAAAAACAAAAAAAAAAAAAAACACTACATTACAGGCAGTCCCCAGGATACAAATGGAGGGAGAGAACAGGAAGTCAGAGGAAATCTCCCCCCTAGGAAGGGAAATTCACTCCTGTAAGAGTTATCATGGGAAAAAGGGGTCTCCACTGAAGCTTTATCACCAATCCTTGTTTCCACAACAACCCAAAATTTTCAAAATCCAATTATCATTGGGACAGGAAGGGAGGTGAAATCTTCTAAAACAGAAGCACAGACAGCAAAGCAAATGATACAGGGGTGCCAACACTTCCCTATGCTATCCAAAAAAAAATTTAAAAAGGATTATTTTGGCTGGAGTTACACTTACATACAAAGTCAACTTAAGAACATACCTACAGACCCGGTCTGGTTTGTAACCTGGGGGGACTGCCTGTATTTGGAACAAAACACTAAAAAAAAAAAAAGAAGTTTTATAACATTTTTTTTTAAACATTAAAAAGAAAAAAAGTTTAAAGTCTAATTTAGAGGGCTCCTACACATCTTCACATTGGTCACCCACCACATTGAGTAGCACATCCCGGTAGGGACACCCATACAAGACATGGGGGTGAGGTAGTCACTGGGGCACGCAGAAAAATCCCTGCAAGATCTACTAAAAAAGGAACGGCAGATGTTGTGTCTATCGTCACCGCCATCTGAAGTTGCGGCAGATCACCGGGCCGCTTAGAACAAGCCTTGTTAAACATAAAACCTGAATTTCACCAGCTCCATTACGAAGGCTTTGAAAGGCGAGAAGCCTACACGGTGGCTGTCAGCGGGTTCCGTTGCTACAACTGGCCAGGTAGGCCGGACTATTGAACTGTATTATGTACATAAAGTCCTCAATCCTAAAACAAACACGTTAACATACAGAGCACACACATGGGACACTGATAAGGTTGTTAGACCCTCCTCGTCTGCAAACAGCCACACACACAGATCACAGGTGTGCGAAACAAAGTAACGGCTGCAGGCGACACGGCGATTGGACACGCAATAAACGCAGTGAATGGAGCTTTAACAATGCTGGGGAATAGTGGTCAGCCTGGCTGCAATGGGCCCGTTATCTGCATGGAGTTTGTAGGCTCTTCTCTAGTCTGAGGGTGGGGAAAGGTTCACCAGTTTCTTCCCACTAAAAATACCAACAGATCAATAATTTCTACAAAAAAATTGTACCGCCTTCGTAATGTCAGTACACACAAATTTTGTCCTAGTTTTCATCTCTCAGCGTTAATGCAGTTTAGGCATCTATGGCTGCCTAGCATCCCCTGTTGCCAAGATGCAGGTGGCTATGGTCACATAGCAGCCACTGTTGCAAGAATGCAAGCATGTAAGGCCGCCTAGTGTCATCCACTGCTATAATGCAGGCTGGCATTGCTGCCTAGCAGCCTTCATTGGCAAGATGCAGGTGGCAGCTATGGCAGCCTAGTGTTCACTGCCAGGCACTGCCGCCCAGCGTCCTCGGCTTCAAATCAAAAGGTGGCGATGGTCGACTAACATTTACGGTTTCTAGGATGCAGGCAGCTATGACCACCCATCATATTCCACTTCTAGAACTGAGGCAGCTCTGCCTAGTGTCCTCCATCGCTAGGATACAGGCAGCCATTGCTGCTAGCAGCATCACCAGTTGCCAAGATGTAGGCAGCTATGGTCACCTAGCATTCTCTGTTGCTAGGAAGCAGGCAGCTTTGGTCACCTAGCATACTCCATTGCTAGAAAGCAGACAGCTATGGCTGCCTAGCATTCTCCGTTGCTAGGATATAGGCATTGCCAGCTAGTGTCCTCCATTGGTTTTACCACCTAGCTTCCCTGGGCTTTTAATGTGCAGATGGCTATGATCACCTAACATTTTCTGTTGCTACAATACAGACAGCTATGTCCACCTAGCACACGCTGTTGCTAAGATGCAGGCATTGTCAACTAGTGCCCTCCATTGCTAGGACCCAGGCAACTCTAGCTCTTTGGTCTTCTCCGTTGTTAGGATGCAGGCAGCCAATACCACCTAGCATCTTCCGTTGCTAGGATGCAGACAGCTACTGCTGCCTAGTGTCCTCTGTTGCTAGAACATAGATAGATAATTTTAGATCAAAGCCAGCAGACTCTCACACTGGCAACGTAGGTGCTCTCTAATATTTGTTTTAGGCTGATCACTGTCCAGTAAACCTAAAATTACACCCAGCACATAAGCCCTGAGGAAGGGGAAGTTGAATTGAAATGTGTTGGCTATATCTTCAAACTGGTCGTCAAGATACATAAACTTTTGATGAATTTTAATAAACTTATTGCGATCAGCTTTTTAAATACTGGGAAAGCAAGAACACACAAACACTAATATATATATATATATATATATATATATATATACACTGTGTGCAGAATTATTAGGCAAATTAGTATTTTGACCACATCATCCTCTTTATGCATGTTGTCTTACTCCAAGCTGTATAGGCTCGAAAGCCTACTACAAATTAAGCATATTAGGTGATGTGCATCTCAGTAATGAGAAGGGGTGGGGTTTAATGACATCAACACCCTATATCAGGTGTGCATAATTATTAGGCAACTTCCTTTCCTTTGGTAATGACTCTACGTGTAGTGGATTATACGAATTAAACATCATCCGAAAGCTCGGATATGTCGAACCTCATTCTGTTGTACGTATTTCTCCTACTACACCAGTTTTATGATTAAACGGATTATTAAGACGTGTGTCACATATATATATATATATATATATATATATATATAATCACAAACACACAAGAA
>BLSH010340646.1:112223-125199 GCA_018402905.1 Glandirana rugosa | reverse complement strand
CCCCCCCCCCCCCCCACATTCCCGACCTCATCGCTGCACACACACACACACACACACACACACACACACACACCACCCCCCCCAGATCTCACATTTACAATAAAATAAATACAAGGCAATAAAATAAATAAATAAATATGGTCCCTTTAAGGCCAGAGGGTGGAAGGGAAGTTTGACGTCGCTCCGGTCCGCCAAGGGCATAGAGTAGAGTGGGGGGCCATCATGCCCTCACTCGACTTCCTGCCCATCAGACCATAAGACCGGATCATCTCTGGCACTGCCAACTGCTCTGATAAGCAGTGGAGATACCCGAGACGCGCCGGGAGGGGGGCACCTCTCCTGCCACCCAAAAAAGTGACCTTACGGCAAATCTGCCGTGGACCACCCGCCGTGAATAAAAATACTGGGGTTATGGCAGCTGCCATAAAGGTATATCCACGGTGGGTGGTCCGGAAGGGGGTAAAGCCCCTGCAATGTATACAGATCACCCAAAGGGGAAGGTTATTTCTCAGCGGAGTTACTCTTAAAAGGCCACCCTCTCTGCCACCACAGAGATGCTTTATGTGGGCAGCAAGACATTAACTGGAGCTTTCTGGATCTGTATGCGATCACCCCTCCCACTTATAACCTTTTTCTACCACTCGTCCCACCCTATTAGATTGTAAGCTCTTATGAGCGGGGTCCTCCGAACCCCCCCTGTATTGTAACTCTACGGTCTCCCTTTATTGTAAAGTGCTGCACAAACTGTCGGCACTACATAAATCCTATATAATACTAATAGAAACATCCGACTACCCCCGATCCATCTCATTTAGAGGCTGAGAAATAAAATGCGCACAACTTTTTTTTTTTTTCCCCCAGATATGGGAGGACTTGGAGGAATCCGGATGTCAACGGACGCGCGGCGGTGCCATTAGGCCCCATTCACATTTCACAAACACGCTTTTTTTTTTTCACAACAGCACAGGGCAGCCCATTCATTTCAATGACAAGCCGTCCATTTTAACAGCCAGGAAATCAGCATTTTTGGAAGTTCAGTGCTAGTAACTCTTACAGGTTTCCCTTATAATCAATCACCTGAGATCAGAAGCTCTTTAACATGTGAACCCCCCCCCCCCCCCCACACACTTAATTCCAGATTAACACTTGCAGATCCAATGCAAAGGAACACCTGCCCATCCCCCACCCCGGCTGGAAGCCAGGAATAGAAGGAGTCCCTGAAGAAGAATGCTGCCGGGGGCTTTAGGGGGATTAGAAGTAGCAGCAATTAAGACATCTGAATGACAGGCTGCGTCACAAACCCCAAAATGGTCTTTTTTTTAAAGTCACTAAGAACACGCCGCCGTGCGGGCACTTTATTTTTTATTATTAATTTAAATACATTTCAGGACAAAAGACAAAAATGTGACACCCCGTAGCAGGAGCGTGGAAACTGGCGAGCCTGGGGCACACATCAAAGTTCCCCCTTCGTTAACCTGAAAAGAAAGGCCCAGCATGAGCACCGGCCGGCTGGGAGGATGCCAGGGAACGGGGGTGGGGGGAGAGCGGGGCACTTGTTGCATCAAATTTCCCTTTGAAATCCAACAGAATGAGATTTGTAAAATTGGGAGTACAGCAAATATTGAGTGCGGGGGAATCTTCCTGGAGTGTGTGATTTAAAAGACCATGATGGATTCACATGTGGTGAAAGTCACATTCACGGCTTTAAAAAAAACAAACACACTCCATACAGTACCAAAAGTATTGGGACGGTGCATACTAGCTCATTATGCCTTTGCCTTACAGGTGTGTTTTTTTTTCCCGCATACAACCACTTTAATGACATCTCAGTCTTAGTCTGTAGGGTTCAATATTGAGTTGGCCCACCCTTTGCACCTATAACAGCTTCAACTCTTCTGGGAAGGCTGTCCACAAGGTTTAGGAGTGTCTATGGGAACGTTTGACCATTCATCCAGAAGCACATTTGTGAGGTCAGGCACTGATGTTGGATGAGAAGGCCTGGCACGCAGTCTCCACTCTAATTCACCCCAAAGGTGTTCTATCGGGTTGAGGTCAGGACTCTGTGCAGGCCAATCAAGTTCCTCCACCCCAAACTCATCCATGTCTTTATGGACCTTGCTTTGTGCACTGTGCACAGTCATGTTAGAACAGGAAGGGGCCATCCCCAAACTGTTCCCACAAAGCTGGGAGCATGAAAGTCTTGGTATGCTGACGCCTTAAGATTTGCCTTCACTGGAACAAAGGGGCCAAGCTCAACCCCTGAAAAACAACCCAACACCATAATCCCCCTCCACCAAAGGATTTGTCCTGACCTCAAACCGATCGAGCACCTTTGGTATGAATTAGAGTGGAGTCTGGGAGCCAGGCCTTCTCGTCCTCACAAATGTGCTTCTGGAAGAATGGTCAAACATTCCCATAGACACTCCTAAACCTTGTGGGCAGCCTTCCCAGTAGAGTTGAAGCTGTTATAGCTACAAAGGGTGGGCCAACACAATATTGAACCCTACGGACTAAGGGCCAATTCACACTATATATAAAAAAAAAAAAAAAAAAAAAAAAACCACCACACTCCAGATCTGTTTCTGCATGCAGGTTCTTAATGGGTTCCAGTGCGTTTTTAATGCGTTTCTGGCTGCATTCTCGGTGCTTTTTTTCTTTGTTCCTTTTTTTTTTTTCACAATACTATAGTCCAGTGTGTTTTTGTGCATTTTACTGCATTCCAGTGGAGTAAAGATGCAGCATGTTCTACTTTTTTTTTCTGGAACTGGAAAGCCGTGGCACTGGTGTGAGCTATGCCATTGGAAATTATACAACCTACTTTCCATGCTTTTTGATGAAAAAAAAAAAAAAAAAAAAAGGCACTGCACGTGGTGTGACCTGTGGCCCTCACAGGTGATCTCTGCAAGTGTGTTTGACGCGTTCCAGTGCATCCCCCCCCCCCCCTCTTTTCTTAACCTTAATTAAGAACATTTGCATTCCAGTACAGTCCAATGCAGGGAAAATGAAGAATGTTCTATTTTTTTGTTCTGGAACTGCAAGCACTGGTGTGAACTATGCCATTGAATACCATATAACCTACTTTCCATGTATTTTGTATGCACTGGACTGCATATGATGTGACTTGGCCCTAAGAATGAGATGCCATTAAGGTTCATGTGCGTGTAAAGGACCAGGCCTGTGTAATGGGGGCCAAGTAGTCTCCACCTGAAGCTCATAAGACAGGGTGACAACACAGGAGCCCAACTAAGAGAAAGCGGCAGAGCGTTGTCACCTTATAACAGGAAGTGCCTGAACAAAGAACGGATGGTGACACCAGTGGACCAATGCCTGTGTAATGTGTGCTGAAATGGACACCTGTAGTCTCCATTGGAAGCTGATGTGGCAAGGTGACAACACAGGAACAAGATTGGGAAACGGGCAGCCTGTTGTCACCCTATAAAAGGTAGTGCTTGAACAAAGACAACAGTGGACCATGCCTGTGTATTCTGTTTGAAACGGCCACTTGTAATCTCCATCAGAAGCCGATGTTACAATACCAATATAAATGGAAGACGGGGCAGAGAGTTGTCACTCTACAACAGGAACTGCTTGAACAATGAGCTGACAGTGACAACTGTGGACCATGCCTGTGTAATGTGGGTTGAAATGGATGCTTGTCGTCTCCATTGGAAGCCTGTGTGACAACGCTGAAGAAGAATTGGAAGACAGTAACAGGTCGTTGTCGCCCTATAGCAGGAAGTGCCTGAACAAGCCCTGATGGGGACACCAGCAGACCATGCCTGTGTAATGTGCGTACAAATGCATGTAGGCTACCAGGGAGGTCCTGTGACAACACAAGAGCAGTATTGGGAGAGATAGGGACACAGTGTTGCCGCCCTATGACAGGAAGTCTCTTTGAATAAAATATCTAACAGGGACACAAGAAGAATTAAAAAAAAAAAAAAAAAAAAAAAAAAAGTATATATAATTTTCTTATAATATATTATTAAAAAACTTAACTATCTAGAGACATTTTAATGTTCCTTTCACACAGTTCAGACAAGCTTTATAAAAAAATCATCACTTTGAATGGATGTAGAGAAGAGAAGACTGCAGATAAAGAGGTACAACTTATGTAAGAGGATTTGTTCCATCTCTGTATCACCTGAAGCCAGTCACTTCACTGGGTGTATGGAAGGGTTTATGGCCCTTTTAAAAAGTTACACTAAGCCATTTCTCACGGTGGCGTTACTTTGCGATCAGCTCAGCAGGCTGGAATCGCAGCGCGTTCATAGAGGTCTCTCGGGGGGTTCAGTACTAAATGAAAAACACTTCCTCGCCATTGGAATCCTCCCGAAGGCCTCCTGACAGATCCAAAACAATGACATCAGCCTGGGAGGGTCGCCATCCATCCTGGCCCCACCAGCAGCGCTGCAAACCTCCGAGGAGGAACACTCCGCTTCCTCGCAGGCTTTATGAACTGCAATTACTGGCTTAAAGTGGACATCAGATTTTTACACACTGTCAGTACAGCATTCTAAATGTGTCAGTGTAACATTTTCCAGTATTCATTACTCCCAGAGATCACAGTACTCCCCCTGACAATGCCTTCATTTGCTTTTCTCTCCAGGACAGCACCATCTTTGTTCAGGCATCATCCAAATGAGACACCAGCTCAGAGATGACACAAGTGTGTAAATCCAGGTGCCTGTGCAGTCCTTCCTCTCGCCTCTTGGCTTGCTACAAAGTTACAAAGCTGCAGTCCGACAGTTGAAAGAAGAGACAGCAAAAATGCTTTCTCCTGTCTGCAGCAGACTGAAGCCAGCCCAGGCAAAGTCACAGACTAGAGCTCAGGAGGGCAGCCGCTGCTGAAGCTTCTCACCTTGCGCTTTGCTACAAAGTTACAATGTACAGCCTGATTGCCTGGCTCCCAACCCACAGAAGATCTTGTTGTGCCCCCATCAAACCCCAGGAGTTGGGCTTAAGGCTTGGTTCACATTGGTGCGATGCGGGAAACCTTGCGAAGCGCATGTGACTCGCAGGCAGTTCACACTGCCCTACGCAAACCAATGGGAGTGTAAATACAAAAGTTAGTGACACCCCCAGATCGCTTCGCATATTGCAGTGCAAACTGTCAATTCAGACAGGAATTAGATGGCATAGGTGTGAACACCCATGCGATCCAATTCTGGTGCGGACCAAAGAAAGGGTCATACACGAGTTTGGTCCAAATGAGATGCAAATTCGGCCATACAGATCTGTATGGCGGAGTTCACATCGCGCAGACATTGCATGCGATATGCACAGCAGTGCGAATCACATGCGATGTCTGACATCGCACCAATGTGAACGCAGCCTCGGTCATATGACTTTGGACATCGCAGACCATTCTTTTCAAGGGCACCCGTTAAGATCGGTGCGATTTAAGGTTGCAGTGATTTTGAAAAGATGCCTGCACTACTTTGATACGACTTAGGTCCAGAGAGTGTAAAGCCAGATCAAGGTTGCAACTTTAGAATCGCACAAGTGTGAATGAAGCCTTAGTAGGATCACTAGTTTTCAAAGGGGCTGTAATGACGGTGATCTCTAGCAGTAATAAGTAACACATTTCCAGTCTCTGACTGCCTCCTGCCCACCCAATCTACACTCTTGTAGCACATCCACAGTCTCCCATTATATCCTGCAGAATGTCCACAGTCTCCAAGTCATCAATAGCAAAATATACATTGATAGTTCTATGTGGCCCTGTGGTGATGCCAGGGGCCCTATTCTTCATAAGTTGACCACCACTGGTCTGATCACCTTGGGAAAGGAGACTGAGGAGATTCTCCTACCTGCCTGCAGCAGACTGACACCATCTGAGCCTAGGCAAAGTCACCGGACTGGAGCTCAAGGACAGCTTTTAGGCCCCGTTGACATCTCCTAATTTGGGATCACAGGTAGAAATGCTGCGCCAAATCGCAGCACTGCGCACATTTGTGTGCCATTAGCCTTCATCGGCACCCAAAACGCGCTGCGATTCTGCCACGGTTGTCATGCCTTCACATACATCTTGTTGCCTGACAAGGAGCAGGGGCTTCTTTACGGGTGACAATCGCCCATAGGGGAGCCCATTCAAGTGAACAGGGTGCCTATGCGACATAAGAATCATGTGGAAAAAAAATAAATAAATAAATATCACAATGCCAACAGGGCCTTAAAAAAAAAAAAAAAAAAAAAAAAGCATCCATGCAGGTTTGTCAAGCTAATGACAGGTCCTCTTTTTTAATCAGTGTTTATTTAGATTTTGTATAAAACACAAACAAACAAGGACTAAAGCATAATACAGAATGCACATATTTTCAATACATAGAATGAGTATACATAACACCAAGAGTACTGACACTTCCATGGACCCACAATAAGGACAGGTCCTCTAATGAAGCCCCCCAGATCCTCAGTCCCGGGGCCAGGGGGAGTTTGGGGTGCAGTGACATTACAAAGTACAGAAAACGTTTTGCCTTTTTGCACACAGGAAGGCAGCAGAGAAAAGCGTATGACAGTCCAGGAAGACCGCGCGCTCCACCCTTCCTGAGAAAACCCGTTCCCCCGCTGCTGCCCAGGAACTGACAGTTTCATAATAAGCCGTCATCGTAAACACGGAACGCCGCGAAAGCTCAGCTCACCAAACAGGCAACATAAAATTCCCAGCGAGCCGATACATAATTGGCAAGGTTGGTAGGAGACACAATTCCATCCAGTCCAACCTGTGTGTGTGCTTATATGTTAATAGTACATTGTATACCCCTGTATATTGTGGTCGTTAAGGTGCTCATCTAATAATTTTTTTAAATGATCGATGCTCCCCGCTGAAACCACTGCTTGTGGAAGAGAATTCCACATCCTTACCGCTCTTACAGTAAAGAACCCTCTACACAGTTTAAAAGGGTAAACCGCTTCTCTTCTAATTTTAGTGAACAGCCACGTGTCTTTTTAAATTCCCTTTCACGGAAAAGCTTTTTCCCCTATAGTGGGGTCACCAGTACGGTATTTGTATAATGAAATCATATCCCCTCTCAAGCGGCTTTTCTCCAGAGAGAATAAGTCCAATGCTTGTAGTCTTTCCCCATAGCGGAGATCCTCCAGTCCCTTTATTATACAGATACAGAAGAGCGACGGCAGGAAAAGACAGAGCGGTCCATTGCGCCTGCACGCAGTTGCTGCGCAGGGGCACCCCACGGAAGCAGCAGCATATCTCCTCCTTACCACCTGTCAAACATCAGCAGTGGATCGCTTTTCAGAGACAACAAGGTCTGCTGCACATGTAAACTTACCATTTACCACCTCTGCCAGGAGTCTGTTCCAAGCATCAACTACTTTTTCAGTAAAATACTTTCTAAGGTTAGTTTTGAACTTTCCTCCTGCTAGTCTGGAAGTAGTTTCCCCATGTTCTTGTTGTGAGCTTTATATTGAAAATCCTGCCCTCCTGACCCTTATTCGCTTTCTACGGTTCGTTTTGACCTTTTCAGCCTCATTCACACGGGGTGCCAAGGCTCATATATATGAACGCGGCTTGAGCTGCCAGGCTGCATGGGGATGGAGTGGCTGCACGGAAACAGCCACTCATCCGATTCTGACAGGCACTTTGGTGCAGGTAAGTGGCCCCATACACAGACTGTGTGCATTCTGGCCCACTCAACCGCTCCCACATCAAAATTGGAGGAATAACTATGTTCGTGCGGCCACTGCACCCCCCATAGTCTTACATGGGCATCCTGCATGCAGCACCTGACATTCACTGCCTACGTGAATCAGCCTTAAAAAAAAAAAAAAAAAAAGACATTTTACAATCACTTTAAATAACAAACATGTCATACTTACCACCTCTGTGTAGTGGATTTGCACAGGACAACCTGGGTCCTCCTCTTCTTGGTCCCTCTTCTGTGCTCCTGGCCTCTCCCTCCAGCTGACTGACAGTCTCAGCTCTGTTCCTGTGTGCTATCAGAGCTCTCCTCACTGAGCTCTGCAGAGGGCAACCTCAGCTCCCCACCCCATTTTCTGACAGCCCAGACAAGCTTTGTAAATCCTGCACTTTGAATGTCTTTAGACTGCAGATAAAAAGGGTACAACTTATGTAGGGATATTTCTTTCATCTCTGTGCATCGCCTGAGGCCAGTCACTTCACTGAATATATGGAAGGGACTACATTCAGTTTAAGCAGTATAGGTGAAGGCAGATTCAGGAACACAGAACAATAAAAACGCAGAAAGATAAATGACTTTTAAAGCGGATTTCTGCTTGAGAAAAATAAATAAATGTCAGTAGCTACAAATACTGTAGCTGCTGACTTAACATAAGGACACTAACCTGTCCAGGGAGCCCGCGATGTTGGCACCCAAAGCCCACCCGTTCCTCAGCTCCTGGTGCATGCGCTGGCATCCTTACTAAGGGAAAACGGAAGTTAAGCCTTGTGGCTTCATTGCCCGTTTCCTACTGCGCATGCGTGAGTTGAATGGCCCCTGCTTTCTTATGGGACTTGTGTGTCTCCCAGAAGACAGCGAGCGGTAGGGAGGATGGGCCTGACATTGTGTAATTCGCCACACAGAGTGAGGCGATCTTTCCCCGGAAGTCTGAGCAGATACCTGGGACTTGACAGGCATCTGCTCCCCCTCCCCCCCGAAAGGTGCCAAATGTGGCACCGGAGGATCCGATCCACGGAAGGTCCATTCATGGGTGGAACTCCGCTTTAATAGGTAATTTAAAAAGGAAGAAATATCACGTTTCAAGCAGTCATGCATAAAAAGGAAAAAAAGTCCTCCAAGACCTCAAAAGTATACACAATATAACAAAACCATTGAGGAATGTCCATGGAACTTTTTTTTATTGTTAGTTACAGTTAATTTTGTTGCAAGTGCACTACCACCATCACACATAAAGGCAACAAAGTAATACAAACCACCAAACCCCACAGCCTAGGATTCCAAGGACAGAAAATATGTTCCAATCGGGATAGACCAAGTCCTTATTGAAGGATATTGCAGCAAACTCAATACAAATCAAGTCATTTGGCCATATAGTTCCTCACCCCTGTGGTGTCAAATGAGTTGCACATCACAGCAGATGGAAATATGAGCACTGCACAAAAAGATCGCCTTCAAGTGAGTAAACATCGGTGGATTCTGTGGAAATACCGTATAGAACGTGCTAGGAACTGCCTCCCGATAGTCTGAGGTCACGTCCCGTGTTCTCAATCTTGGCTTCATATTGAATGCACAGCCCTCAAACATTATTCACCCTTTCATGGATTTAAAAACTGTACATAGCATGTTCCCTGAGGTTCTGATAGTAAAAAGGTCTGAGGGATACAATCTATTTTTGTTGCCCGTCTCTGGACTACCTTATCTAGATCTTTTTGTAGTGGAGGTCTCCAGAACTGGACACAATGTTCTAAATGAGGTCTAAAGATCTATATAGGGGAATCAGGACCTCCTTCCTCCTACTGGTGATCATAACACATCTCTATAGAGCAGGGTTTCTCAACTCCAGTCCTCAAGGAGCCCCAGCAGGTCATGTTTTCAGGCTTTTCATTATTTTGCACAGGTGATTTGAACAGTTTCACTGCCTTAGTAATTACCACAGCGGTTTCATCTTAGGGAAATCCTGAAAACATGACCTGTTGGGGCACCTTGAGGACTGGAGTTGAGAAACACTGCTATAGAGGAAACAGGACCTCCTTCCACCCGCTGGTGATCCCTCCAGTGATAAAGATCTATATAGAGGGATCAGGACGACCTCCTTCCTCCTGCTGGTGATGCCACTAGTGATGAAGATCTATATAGAGGGATCAGGACGACCTCCTTCCTCCTGCTGGTGACCCCACTAGTGATAAAGATCTATATAGAGGAATCAGGATGACCTCCTTCCTCCTGCTGGTGACCCCACTAGTGATAAAGATCTATATAGAGGGATCAGGACGACCTCCTTCCTCCTGCTGGTGATCCCTCCAGTGATAAAGATCTATATAGAGGGATCAGGACGACCTCCTTCCTCCTGCTGGTGACGCCACTAGTGATGAAGATCTATATAGAGGGATCAGGAGGACCTCCTTCCTCCTGCTGGTGACCCCACTAGTGATAAAGATCTATATAGAGGGATCAGGACGACCTCCTTCCTCCTGCTGGTGACCCCACTAGTGATAAAGATCTATATAGAGGAATCAGGATGATCTCCTTCCTCCTGCTGGTGATCCCTCCAGTGATAAAGATCTATATAGAGGGATCAGGATGACCTCCTTCCTCCTGCTGGTGATCCCTCCAGTGATAAAGATCTATATAGAGGGATCAGGATGACCTCCTTCCTCCTGCTGGCGACCCCACTAGTGATAAAGATCTATATAGAGGAATCAAACTCCTTCCTCCTGCTGGTAAATTAAAGATCTATAGAGCAGGGGTCTCCAAACTTTATAAACAAAAGGGCCAGTTAACTGTCCTTCAAACTTTAGGGAGGCTGGACTGTGGCCAGTGGGAAAATAGTGCCCCACCATTGGTATCAATTGGAGGAATAGTGCCCCATTGTCAGTGGCAGGAACTTTGCCCCGCTGTTGCTGACAGGATAAAAGAAAGCAAGGGGCCACATCCAGTCCCCAGCCGCAGTTTGGAGACCCCTGCTATAGCGCAACCATAATCAACCAAGAGTCCTCAAGAAGTTGATTGGGGTTCCTTGAGCCTTGGCTGGTGGAGCTTCCATTTGATGGTACCTGCATACTTCCAGGACCTGCGTTAATTAGCAGAATCAGCAACTTGGCACAAATTATCTCTTTTTTGGAACTGTGGCATTCTGACCACCCCTGATCTTTCAATGACCACCAATGAATTGGTCTTTAGAGGGGTTTTCATAAAAATTTTTATTTAAGGGTTCCTCTAGGGTAAAAAAAAAAATATATATATATATTATTAATAAAAAGTTGAAAATGTTGATACAGTTGGACCTCCTTCCTCCTGCTGGTCATCCCTTTAATGATAACTAAAGATCTCTATAGAGGAATCAGGACCTCCTTCCTCCTGCTGGTGTTATAGATCTTTAGCTATCACTAGAGTGACAAGGGCCTCCTCCCCCCTGCTGGTGATCCCTCTAGAGATATAAAGATCTATATAGAGGGATCAGGAACTCCTGATGCACCCCAGAATTCCAAGCACTTTCCTCACTGCCAGGCAGCACTGTATACTATTTTTTATAATCATCAGAAATAAGCACCCTCAAAAACTTTCTTCTGCAGCTCCGACCAAGGCTGCACCCCCAACATTTTACTCTAAGGATTTTTTTTTCCTTAACTCAACGCGGTCTCCACCACCGAAGGCTAAATGGACCTCCAGCCACATAGATTTGAATACAGTGTCCCTCCAGAGGCATCAAAATACACATTTTGGGTGGGGACCCTTTATGTTGTTTTTGAGGGTGCTGAGCCAGTTGTCAAAGGCTACCCTCAACATACCCTACTTGAGGGCACAACAGGCTACCCCACATATGGGAGGGCCACTCCCAAAAATCAAAAAAGTACCCTCAAGGTCAACAAAAATGTATTCCAATGCACCAATGGATATATGTGATACAACAGGTGCTCTTTGATGTAAAGTGAATGGGCCAAAGTAACAGGTTCACGTGTATAGGAGCCCACTTACCTGCACATTCTCCTCATTTCCCTTCACTACCCGAATATTGTGAGAGAAGGGGGAGCTCTGTGTAAAATTCCAAGGCACAGCGCTGCCCCCCCAAAAAAACAGCAATGTGTGTGAGGCCACGAATGGTCAATGTAATCACTTGGGAGGAAGGGCAGGGAATCGCATGCTACCCCAAAATCACTTATTATTCTTTTGCTCATCAGGGTAGCAAATTCAGGGTGAGTATTTTCTGCCACCATTAAACTGAACCTGATGCTTTCCCTGCAAAGGAAAGGATCCCTTCGAAAGGTCAAATTCATACCATTTCAATAATGAGGTGTCAAAAAGCATATGGAATTTTCGCCGATCAATCAGATGTTAGAAAAATATGACTAAGAGTCTGAAAGTCAAAAACAGCCCACACCCACCCTCCAGAATGCACTACCACGCCAAAGAACAGTACAATCATATGAGCACTGCTGAATACTTCTGCAGACAACTATTAAATGTCTAGGGCGATCTAATCAAAAAGGAGGCTACTGATTGGCTGTCACTTTAACCCCCCACATCCCAGCACACTGCATTCCCTCCCAACAAATCGATAAGAGGCCACTCCACACAAAACTGAACCCAAATACGAGACAGACATATCACCACGTTCAGTACCCCAGTGCCCAGCTGATTGAGAGATAGGATATGGCAGCACCAAGTCTCACTCCTACTGCTGCTTTCTCTGCAATGTCAGGTACAAGTCCTAAATAATGCTGCACCGAAGTATCACAGCACAACCAACAACTGCCCTTCCCCATGGTGCCCCAAAGAATCACAGCACAACCAACAACTGCCCTTCCCCATGCTGCACCGAAGTAACACAGCAC
Organism: Glandirana rugosa; assembly: GCA_018402905.1. Taxonomy (NCBI): domain Eukaryota; kingdom Metazoa; phylum Chordata; class Amphibia; order Anura; family Ranidae; genus Glandirana; species Glandirana rugosa. The sequence goes on along the minus strand of BLSH010340646.1, from coordinate 112,706 downwards.
TGCAGTTCCAGGAGAGCCCAGCCTGCACAATACAGAGAGCTCACCGACACACTGCGTACCGTCACTGCAGTATCTCCCATCCGTCACAGCACTGCACCAACCCCGTCCTCACCCACTGCCTGACCGAGCTTCTCCCAGAATACCAGCACACTGCCAGCCAACCGCATCTCTGCCATCCCAGCATCCTGCATTCCGATACACTGCCATCCCAGCACCTTCCACCACCCTACACTGAAATACCATCACCATACACTGCCATCCCAGCACCCTCCATCACCCTCCACTGCCATCCCAGCACCCTCCATCACCCTCCACTGCCATCCCAGCACCCTCCACTGAAATATAATCACCCTCCAGCACCATACACTGCCATCCCAGCACCCTACACTGACCGTCACCTCCCACTACCTCCCACGACCCTACCGTCACATACCACTACCATAAAGTCACATCCCACCACCTTCCACGACCCTACCGTCACAT
>BLSH010340646.1:85014-99716 GCA_018402905.1 Glandirana rugosa | reverse complement strand
GGGGTTAGGGGTGCAGGAACACTGATGGGCAGGGTTAGGGGTGCAGGGACACTGATGGGGAAGGTTAGGGGTACAGGGACACTGATGAGGAGGGTTAGGGGTGCAGGGACACTGATGCAGGGGTGGACACTGGGGGGGGGGGGGGGGTGGATATGCAGGGACACTAACCTCTGTAAAATGCTGCATGGTGCCTCGTGCATGCTGTCTGTATGGAAGATGCGGGTGGCAGCAGACCTGAAGCATTCCTATATCTGTCTTCTCATGTCCTTGGCAGAGAATTAATCCCACATGCAGAAAAAAAACAGGAATTTTATTGTTGGTGGCTTATGAAATCAGGAACCTTTCCAGAAGGATATTAGAAGAGGAGATCTGATTGTGGGATTTCCATCAAAGAGGAACAACAAAGTGCTGATGATAATTTATCTTCTGCCAGAAAAAAGCTCAGCTTTAATTTGAGCCACCCCCAGGAATGATGGGCGAAAGGGAGTCTTCCAATCTCCCTGCCTGTTTAGGTTAGGCTGCAATACTCACCTTCAATCTGGAGCTGTCTCCCACAGTACCTCTTCTTCCTCATTACATGTCCTCAGTCTAAGGCTGGCCATAGATGGTTTAAATATTGGCTGCTTCAGCTGTTTCATTTTTTTTTATGTCACTCAATATTTGTGCAATGGGTTTTCAGTAATATATTACCCATTTTTTGGTATTTTTTTTCACAAAGCTTTATTGATATCCTGCACAGGGGACCAGAAGTCATGGTTGCAGTGCACAAGTGGAGGGTTCCAGGGATTAAAGCAGACAGTGAGGAGGCACCACAGTGCTCCGTTCCCTCTTGTCAAATGCTCTCTGAAATTCAATCTGAACACAGATCACTCTTAGAGAGCAAATCTAGTGTGGACTAGCCCTTTATGTCTTGTTCTCTTTAATGAGACATCAGGGGCATATTAGATGCCTGATGTCTCAGCTGCCCTACAATAAAGCTAATGGAGCGCAGATTGGGCTCTATTAGCTTCTTCCCTGGCCATAAAGGACAGAGAGGGTGACACCTGAAGCTGAAAGTGACATTATACACGTTGCTTCCAGGTTTTTTTGAAGGTAGGGGAGATCAGTGAATGGATGCTTGCTGGTCTCCGTCCTCTCCATCTGCTGACACCCGCTACATCCATGCTGGTCCGATGTATGGATCAGAAAGTAGCCCCGATCTGTGCATCAGACGCCCATGGAAGTACATTCGGGGATATGCGTGGAGATCCATGCAGGTCCATGCAGCTGGCTGCCTGTCATTGATCTGCCTGCATGGCACACCGGTGCATCCTGCGTGAGTGAAGATACTGCTGGTCCATCATGACCACTTAGAAACATTTTTATTACCCCTACACCCATCCAGGTACTGTTACAGCATTCCCTGGGCAGTAGGGTCTTCCTCCTCCAGAGTGATATTACGTAGCAAATTGCAGACCAGGATTCCCCAGCAGGGCCGGCTCTACCACTAGGCGGAGTAGACGGCCGCCTAGGGCGCACTGCCGCCTAGGGGCGCCTGGCCAATGTTGATCTGTCACTGGCTGCTCTGCATTGATTCATGTAAAAACTGACACTGTCTGACTGAGATAATGAGATTGTATTATGACATGCCATTTGCAAATGTATATAGAAATAGTGACTGATCTGCCAAATACCCGCCCCCGCCACTCCGCCCCCCGTGAAGCTGTATTTGATGGGCACAGGTGAGGCTGTATTGATTGGCGCTGGTGAAGATATATTTGATGGGCACAGGTGAGGCTGTATTGATTGGCGCTGGTGAGGCTATATTTGCTGGGCACAGGTGAGGCTGTATTAGATGGGCACAGGTGAGGCTGTATTTGATGAGCACAGGTGAGGCTGTATTGATTCGCGCTGGGGAAGCTGTATTTCATGGGCACAGGTGAGGCTTTATTTGATGAGCACAGGTGAGGCTGTATTTGATGGGCACAGGTGAGGCTGTATTGATTGGCGCTGGTGAAGCTGTATTTGATGGGCACAGGTGGAGCTGTATTGATTGGCGCTGGTGAAGCTGTATTTGATGGGCGCTGGTGAGGCTGCATTTGATTGGCGCTGATCATACTCCAGTTGATTGGTGATGATCAGGCTGGGCAGGGGAAAGGGGGTGGAGTCAGGGGTGGAGCCAAGGGGGCGCAAAATTATGTTTCGCCTAGGGTGTCAAAAATCCTTGCACCAGCCCTGTTCCCCGGTCACACGGTGCCAGTGGGGATCTAGCAAGGAAGAGACACTGCTGAGAACCTGATATAGTCATGGTGTGTATGTATGGGGCGCCCTGACCAAGCCCTCGGTGGGGAGGGTGAAACGCGTCAGAGTGAAGGCCGGAGCGGCTCGGCCACACACACACTGTGACTATATTAGGTCGGTTTTAAGTGGTGTATTTTTCTATGGTATATCTATGCCTCTGGATTGGTGCATTCAGACGCCTGCTCCCGTATTCTGAGTGCCGGTGGGGAGATCCTGAAGCCTCCAGCTTGGAACGGCGCAACGTGACTACAGCGGAGAAGTCTAGCCAGAAGCTCGTAAACTGTGTGGTCAGAGGGAAGTTCACTTTTCAAGAACACAAGAAAAGTCGGGGACAGGGGAATATAAGCGCGTTCTTGTTTTTTCCATCCAGTTACTTCTTTGACCACTGCTCATAAAAAAATAAAAAAAAAGGTCTCTCAATGAACAAGAGTTTTTCACAGATACAGTTTCCAATGTTAAATTGAGAGAGAAAAAGTATAAAACTGAAGGTCCCTCCCTTCTCATTCTGTTCGTCGCACCAAAGAATGGCGTTTCTTTGGGGCATGATCACGCATTTTTGGCCACATAGATTTCAATGGGAGTGTCTGAAAATGTCAGCAACATGTATTCTCCTCCTCCTAGTTACCTACTTGCAAAAAAATGCATGCAAAAAAAAAATAAATAAAATTCAACACCTAAAGAAGCCGACTCTCAGCCCACACACTGACTGCGGGAATGAAATCGTGCACGTTCAGCTGAACTCGCACCATTTCATGTCAGTCCCGATTTCAGTGGCGATTTCACAGGCATCTGTGTGGGTTTCTGCACAGATGCTTATGGAAATCGCACCTGTAAATCGCAAAAAGTAGTACAAGAACTACTTTTTGAAATTGGTGCAGCGCCGCAAGTACGGTGTCGCACCGATTAGGACGGTGCCATTTCCGGCTATTGCCACCGATTTGGCATGTCAAATCGCATGCCAAATCGTGTCAGTGTGAACCAGGGTTCAGTCTAGGTTCACACCTATGCGTTTTTTACCGCATTTTGCAGTTTTCAGAAACGCACTACAGTCCATTTAACATGGTTTCCTATGGATGTAGTTCACATCTGTGCGTTTTGCAGAGTTGCATTTTTTGGAAAGGGTCAGGGACTTTTTTTCTCACTGCAGTTTGCATTTTGCATGCCGTAGACTTCAATGGAGCTGCACCAGAAACACAAGTGGTGCTTTTTTTGCCACGATTTTGCCGCAATTTGCGTTTTTAAATCTGCCTAGCAACAAATTTCCTGCCCTTCCCCAAAAAAAATGTTAAAAAAACGCGAATCGCGGCAAAATCATGGGGAAAACTAAGTAAAATCGCAGTAAAATTGTGGTAAAATCGCGGGAAAAAACTGAAAACACGCGGAAAATCAGCATAGGTGTGAACCTAGACTTAAGCATGACCCCAACCTAAGCATATACAGTATTTCTGGGGTGAACCTAACCTAAACATGTACTGTATGTCTGGGGAAAATATACCTCCCCACCATGTTTTACCTCTTTAAGGCGGTAATAAGGCAAAGTTATAATGTGCTAGTATGCATCGCATACTAGCACATTATGTGAAACTTACCTTAATACAGAGCCCCCCCAAGTGGCGTGCTGCACAGCTAACAAATCTTCTATCTTTACCCGGTCTTCCTTCTGGGTTGGCAGGCTCCAGTCCTTTGACTGGACGAGCCGCGATGACGTCACTCACGCGCAAAGCAAGCCGTTTTCCATGGCACGGGTATGCCGTTCCTTCAGAGTGCATGTGCTGGTGATGTCAGCGGCGGCTTCACAAGTAAATATCTCCTAAATGGCGCACGTTTAGGAGATATTTACTGAACCTACAGGTTAGCTCATTTATAGGCTTACCTATAGGTGAGAGCAGCCAAGGGAGTTTACTCCCACTTTAAAAAGTACAGAAAAAATTTGATCTGCCAAAAAAACAGTGAGCTCCTAACTTGCTCTTAGGCTCCATTCACACCTTGCATTTTGAAATGCGCATTTTTCGCACTTTCTCCTCATTTTTCCCGTGACACTCATGAGGCAGCCCATTTAAATCAACGCTTGATGAAAACAGCAAAGTAGCTCTGGTTTATGCATTTTTACAAGCGTTTTGCAGCACTTTTTTTGCGTGCAGCAAAATGTGCATTTGTTGTCGATGTTTGGAGTTCAATTGAAAATGAATGGCATTGCAAGAGAGTTTTTTTTTCATGTGTTTTAGAAAGGCGAGCAGAAATGCGCACTTCTGCGCACATTTCCAGAACACGTAGATGTAAATGGAGTTCTAAGGCCCCATGCACACTGGTCAGTTAGCCCCCCCTGAACCGCCCACCCCCACCATATGTTATGGAGATTTGAAAGGGGTTTTGTAGTCCAGTAGGAATTAACTAGATGCTTGGAATTTCCATGCAGCGGAGGAAGGTCCCATGCACAGTCGGTGTTTAGCCCTGGGTGTATGGGGCTCCAGTGTTTATCTGTAGGCTTAGGGCAGAAGTGTGTCATCCAGCGTCACAGTGCCAGCAGCAATCTGAGAGGCTGAGAGCTGCTGCAGCCAAATGAAGCTGGGCGGTGCACCTGACGGTACTCCTGTTTGGGGCAGTATGTGCCCAGGGATGGATGCCTGTGACGCAGACATTTTATAGCCCGGTCATTCGTCCTTGGATGCACACTGCCTTAAACGCTAGTACCACTAGGTGCACCGCCCAGCCCTGTCCAGCCGCAGCAGCTGTCAGCCTCTCAGAGTTTGACAGGATGCCGTAAGCAGCACTGAACCACACACTTGTGCCCCCTGCCTACTTTGCATGGGGCCCTTGCTCTGCTGCATGGAAATCCCAAACAGAGTTGTCAGTTCCATTTATTGGACTACAGAACTCCTCCCCCTTTAAGTCTCCATAACACAAGATGTGTGTGGGTTCTATAGTCCAGCAGGGAAGAATTCAGGAAAGGTTGACAACACTTCTTTGGCGACGAACAATGTAAATATTACTATCCATAGTAGGATTGCCATCTGTCCGGGATTTACCCGGACAGTTTGGGTTTTGAATTGAGGGTGAGAGGGCAATATGCATGCTGCATAGCTATTCTCTTTGGAGTGCCCAATGGTACCCCAGGTCTGTAACAATCCTATAGTGTATGCTGAAAAAAAAAAACATGTACTGTGTGCCGCTAAAGTCTTCAGGTTTGGCTGTAAGAAAAACTGGCAACCCTAATCCATAGGCTAGTTAGCCGCAAGGATTGCTTTAAAAAAAAAATGATACCAGCTGCAGGCATCATCCCTGAATAATCACTGTAAGTGTTATACCCAAAAGCAAACATTTTTTATACTACAGCTTACCAATCCTTAGGTGTGATGGCTGCGTTAGTTTTCTTTTTTAGGCTTTCTTTTTCTATTTTCATCTGGTGATCCAGCCAGCAAGTCTGTTTATTTTTCAAAAGAACAAGCAGAGATAAGAAACAAAGAGGTCTGTAGTAAAAAGCAGCACACATTACAAATTGTTAGGCACACATTTAAGGCCTGTACACACGATGTGACGGTCGTACAACAGCTTGTTGTACGATCATCCGACCGTTAGTACGTGTGATTACAATGACAGTCGTACAACAGAAGTTGGATGAACAGACTAGGAAACTTTTGTTGTACAACAAGCGGTCGTACGACCGTTGTATCGTGTGTACCAAGAAGTTGGTCCAACAAGCTGTATGTGTAAAACACGCATGCTCAGAAGTCAGGAACGCCCAGAAGTGTCCGTTCTGGGAAACCTATGTTTCTAATTCACAAATCACATTCACCTGAACTTCCTCTTTATACGCTTGTAACACGTCACTACGTTCGGCTTTGTTGTACGATCGCTTAGCAGTGGTGTATTTATGTTTTGTGCTGCCTTAGGCCTGACTAAACTCATGCACCCCCCTAATTTAAATATGAACCACCCCTTCATGTCAAGCCACACCCCTTCCTGTTTAAGACCCACCCTGAAATTTACCAGTGGGGCGCTAGTTCCGAGGGCCTGGGGGTTGGGGGCAATGGATTTCCCTTAAGAGATTTCCTCACACTTCCTGTTTGGTGACGGGGCAGCACAACAACTCATTGGTTGGGGCCCCCACCTGGGCTCCTTGGGACGCACAGGTACCCTACATATGTATGGGGTGTCGCCCCCCCCCCTTATGGCGGCCCTGCTGGTATTATCATTCCGGCAGCAAGTGCAGCTGCTTTATGGGGGTGCCAGACCAGTTTTTCTCCAGGCCCAGTCCGCCCCATAAGACTGGTGCTACATTAAAAAGTGTAGTGCAAGCCGGTGGGGACTCTTTTCATGCTGCCCCCCCTGCAAAGTGCCGCCCTATGCCTGGGCCTTGTTGGCCTAGGCCAAAATACAGAATTGTCGCTTAGTGCATGTCAGTACGCGAGACAGCCAACATACGATTTTGGACGTCCGGTCGCACCATGTGTACGAGGCATCAGTCTCATGATCGTCCTAGATGTTAACCCCTTCCTGCCCAGGGTCATTAGTACAGTGACAGTGTGTAGTATTAGCCCCGATCACTGTATAAGTGTCACTGGTGATGTCAGTGGCAGTCAGTCGTTCCCCCCAGTGTCAATTAGTGTCAGATTGCCCGACACAATATCGCAGTCCCACTATAAGTTGCTGATCACTGACATTAGGGCCCTTTCACACTAGGCAGATTTGTTTGATGGAATCCACTTTCTCGGTGGGGATCGATCCGTTGATCCCCACTGAGCAGGCAGATGACAAATCCGTCTTTGCTCACTGTGCTGAGACAGATCTGTCAGAGCCCCACTCTCCTCTATGGGGAGATGAGATGAAAATGAACCACCTGTTTGTTTTTATCTGATCCAATCCGCCAGACGGATGGAAAATAGCGTTTCCATCCATCTGGATTTCACGGACAGGATCGGATCGGATATCGGCGGGTAACTACAAACAGCCAAGGAATAATCCAAGGAAAAACCAAGCTCAACTTAACAACCAGCCAAATTTACCTGTCTAACAGTATGCGTTAAAAAGCAGGGGATTGGCTGTTTTCAAGCTGGTTGGTAAATTGAGCTTGGTTTTTCCTTGGATTATTCCTTGGCTGTTTGTAGTTACTTGATGCCCTCCAACGCTCCTCACTATATAGACCAGTTATAGATGGAGGCAGTGGGTCACCTTTTGGATATCGGCGGTGTCAGTGGACATTTCATTGCTGACATCCGCCGCTCCGTAGGGGAGACTGGAGGGTCCAATCAGGTCTGGCTAAAAAACGGAGAGGCGGAACTGATCAGAAAGAACCAGAACTAGTATAAAATAAATAAAAATACCAGTATACCATAGTTTGTAGATGCTGTAACTTTCACACAAAAGAACAAGCTCTCCTTCAGTTACAGGGATGAGACAAACCATTTACCACAGACTAGGGGTGCTTACAATGATCAGCTTTTACTTATTTATGTAAAATCTTTATCCCAAAAGGAAAAAAACACAGTTTGGTGGTGTAACTGCTTCTAAAGTATTAGCTTGAATTGTGTATTTAAATCTGCTAGTACATCTAAAGGCCCGTACACACCATACGAAAATCGCAAGTAAAATTTCGTCCAACGAACGATCTGCCAATTTTCCGATCGTTAGTATGGTGCTTTCGACAGCAGATTTTGATTTTTCATCCGATAAAAGCTGGATGTGCAGACTATAAAATTTTTATTGTACGTGAATTCAATGTCTGATTTTCGGTAAATTAGTATGGGTTTCATCCGAAAAAAATTGTAAGAGCAATGCTACGCATGCTCAGAAACAAAAGAATACATACAAAACTATTCAACACATTATGTCACTTGTGACGGTGTATTCTGTCGTACGAGAATTTTCACAGGGTGATTAACCTCTTCACTTTCGATCAGGGCTGGTGCAAGGATTTTTGACACCCTAGGCGAAACATCATTTTGCGCCCCCTTGGCTCCACCCCTGACTCCACCCCCTTTCCCCTGCCCAGTCTGATCATCACCAATCAACTGGAGTTTGATCAGCGCCAATCAAATGCAGCCTCACCAGCGCCCATCAAATACAGCTTCACCAGCGCCAATCAATACAGCTCCACCTGTGCCCATCAAATACAGCTTCACCAGCGCCAATCAATACAGCCTCACCTGTGCCCATCAAATACAGCCTCACCTGTGCCCATCAAATACAGCTTCCCCAGCGCGAATCAATACAGCTTCCCCAGCGCGAATCAATACAGCCTCACCTGTGCTCATCAAATACAGCCTCACCTGTGCTCATCAAATACAGCCTCACCTGTGCCCATCAAATATAGCCTCACCAGCGCCAATCAATACAGCCTCACCTGTGCCCATCAAATATATCTTCACCAGCGCCAATCAATACAGCCTCACCTGTGCCCATCAAATACAGCTTCACGGGGGGGAGGGGGCGGAGGGGGGGGTGGGTATTTGGCAGATCAGTCACTATTTCTATATACATTTGCAAATGGCATGTGATAATACAATCTTATTATCTCAGTCAGACAGTGTCAGTTTTTACATGAATCAATGCAGAGCAGCCAGTGACAGATCAACAGTGGCCAGGCGCCCCTAGGCGGCAGTGCACCCTAGGCGGCCGCCTACTCCGCCTAGTGGTAGAGCCGGCCCTGCTTTCGATATGAGACTAGCATGCAACAAAAAACGGACGAACGGTCGTCAGAAACACTGATTGTGTGTACGAGGCTTAACACTCTCCTCCCAGATTGGCAATGCTGCTGTCTAAATGTGCCCCCTGTGCTCCTTCATCCAGAGTTGGGGCACTCTAATACAGGAGGGCTGCTACTGGCTGGATCACCAGGTGAATACAGAGGGGGAAAAAAGCCTAAAAAAAGAAAATTAATGCAGCCACCACATCTAATGATTTGTGCATTATATTATATTTTTGGTTTAATGCTGCTTTAATCATTTCAAACTTAATCTAAAATTTGTAAAAATAATTTTGGCTTTAGATAAAGAGCCCAGCGGGGAGGAGCCCCGGTCACAAATCTGCATTTTGGCAGCTAATGCTCATGGCTGGTTAATGAATAGAGAACTGAATAGGAACCCGGGGCCACTCCTTCCCCATACAAACCAATGACTGTATTAACCCTTCTGTCTCTGAAATAGAAACCGCAAACGTGTTTGTAATCATCAGTCAGATGTGCAGACTGCTGGAAGGGAAACAAGCCATTGTCTTCCATAAACCGGTCAGTGCAGTCCCTGTATTGGGGCTGATGTACTATATAAAGGATGATTACTCGCTATTGCAAAAGGAGGATATTAGGAATAAAAAACAAACACTAAACCCAAGGAAAACACTTTCATTTAAATATATTCCTCAACAGCCACAAAGGATATCAATCCACTTTGCATGCACCAAATGCCTTTGCAAGCTCGGATATTACCTGCTAAATGTAGCAGTGACATCATCACTGTGCTGTACAAAGCCTGTGCAGAGCCCAGATGTGGGAGGGGCCTAGTAGCTCAAGCTATTACAGAAAACTACAGGAGGGGGCGGAGACAAGACCAGTCACCCTGCACAAGGAGAGAGAGCAGCAGTGAGCGGTCTTTATTACAAGGAAAGTCTCACACTGGATTACTGCACAGATCTGGAAAAAATACACAAAGCGCTCCAAGATTCAAGGAAGAATACACATGATGAATGGATTTAGACAATGTTTGCTTATCCCAGAGTTCAGCTGGAAGGGAATTTTATTGTTGACTTTTTAGCCCAGTAATAAATCATTAAGATAAATATATTTTATGTGTAACTTCCTGGAATCCAAGTAAGAAGTTATCCTACCTATGGAATATCATAACTGCAAGCACCTCCTGGGATACAATAAAGTGGACCCAGCATTGGATATAGTCTCCATATTAGAGTGAATCTAGTGTTGGATGGATTGGGGAAGAATTAGAACCCCTTTCAGGTTTTACTGCCATTTGGGGCTCCCTTAGAAAGATTTCCGCTCACTTCCTGTACTGGTGACACAGACAGGAAGTGAGCGTGAGCTCTCCTACAGAAATTTTAAGGAGAACTAAAGGCAAAACTTTTTAAATTTTAGAGTAATGGAGGGTTATAACCCCTGTCGATTTTTTTTTTCTTTGCCATCTGTGTCGCACTGAGGAGATTTCCCATTACTTCCTGTCCCATAGCAACAGCAGGATGTAAGGGGAAATTTCTCCAAAGTGATGGATTTCCTGGTTGTCAGCAGAACTAGTGTCCCCAATGAAAGATTTCTCTGTTCCTGTTCTGGTGACAACCTAAAATGTGGGATTTTCTTTCACCAATAATGGTAAAAAGCACAGATAGAGAGGGTGAATGTCCATAATGGGGGAACAGACAGCAATATAAACCTGACAGGGGGTTCTAATGCCTCTCCACTCTATCCAAAACTAAAAAATGTTTTACCTTTAGTTATACTTTAACCACAGAAGCTCCAGAAGGTTTTACCCCCTTAATGACCAGGCCATTTTTGCTATAAAGCACTGCGTTATTTGTTTTTTACATTCTGCTATAAAACATCCAATTAAAAAAATTGCCAAAATCTAATTTCTTTATAAATTAAGGCCAATATGTATTCTGCTACATATTTTTAGTAAAAAAAAAAACATCCAAGAAGCGTATATTGATTGGTTTGCGCAAAAGTTATAAAGTCTACACACTATCAGAATAGATTAGGGACTTTTTATTCTTTTCATATTTTTTACTAGTAATGGCGGCAATCAGCAATTTTTAGCGGGACTGCGACATTGCGGCAAACAAATCTGACACCAAGTGACACTTTTTTGGGATCAGTGACACCAATACAGTGATCAGTGCTAAAAAATGCACTGTCACTGTATAAATTACACTGGCAGGGAAGGGGTTAAAACCAGGGGCGGTCAAGGAGTTAAGTGTGCTCCTAGGGCATGCTTTCTAATTGTGCGGGGAGTGCATACACTGGACAAAAAGAGAGATCCATGTTTCTGAGAGCAGATCCACAAGATCTCTCTTTTCCTCCCTGACAGAACAGCGGTCTGCCTTGTTTACATAGGCAGCCCGCTGCTCTGCCTTTCCTCCGAATGATCGGCGGGTCCTGACGGCCATTGCAGCAACTGGATCTGCTGACTGGCTTCTGTTGTGTCCAATCACAGCAGGAGCGGTGCTCCAGCTGCGTGAGTGCCCCAGATCGTGTGCAGAAAACAACATACAGGTACGTGATTTTGCGCAGCCAGGCCGCCCTGCCATAGTATATATGGAGGGGGCTGTCCGGAGGCGGTTAAAGTAACTATTACCCTAAATACATATTTTTCTTCTATGTGTGTATTTTATATAGCATACTCTCATAGTCTCCATCATTTTCATGTCCTTCTTCCATCTGAAGTACATGGTTGATTCTGCCATTCACCTTTCTTCCTTGTTCTATCTAAACTGACCACAAAAAGCACAGAGGCTGACCTGTGTTAGTGTGGTCAGTTTTCATCTTTTGGTTGGCCATTCAGAGGCACAGGACACTGTGAAGGACGTAGCATGCCTGTATTGGGTATTGGCTTGTTCAGTCAACACACCCTCTGATCAATCACAGCCTGCCTCTTGAGCACGCCCCCTTCCAATCACAGCCTGCCTCTTGAACACACCCCCTCCCAATCACAGCCTGACTCTTGAACACACCCCCTCCCAATCACAGCCTGACTCTTGAACACACCCTCTCCCAATCACAGCCTGCCTCTTGAACACACCCCCTCCCAATCACAGCCTGACTCTTGAACACACCCTCTCCCAATCACAGCCTGCCTCTTGAACACACCCCCTCCCAATCACAGGCTGCCTCTTGAAAACACCCCCTGCTCAAGCCTAGCCTGCCTCTTGCCCAAGGCTGAACAGACTACAGAATACAGACTCCCTGTGTGTCTGCACAGAGTCCTGTAACCCCGCCCCTCACTATCAGGAAGAACAGATGATTGGTCACATGACAGAACTTTTTAACCATGTAAATAAAGGTAAGAAAGATCATTTGTGAAAGTAAGGAAATGAGTTATGGTGCCTGCATAGCTATGTCTGTATTGGGAAGCGTCTATAACGTTGTATGATCACAACTACTTTAACCACTTGTGGACTGCCCGCCTGCAATGTACTGCAGATGGGCAGCCTGCAAAGGCAAATCGACGAACCCGTATGTCGCTGCCTGCTCCGGGTTTAGTGCATGTGCGCCCTCTGCCAACATCTGCTATTACTGTATACAGAGGGAGTCTATCAGCAGATCCCAGCCAATGATTCATGGCCTGGACCTACTAATGGGCTGTGTTCAATCCCCAACACAGGACTCTGTACAGAGGGAACATCAGCAAAGCAGAGATAAGAAACAAAGAGACACATTACACATTGTTAGGCACACATTTAATCTCTTGATTACCCTAGATGTTAACTCCTTCCTGCCTAATGTCAGTAATACTGTGACAGTGTACTGTAATAGTGTCACTTCCCCCCAGCGTCAGTTAGTGTCAGATTGTGCGTCACACTATCGCAGTGCCGTTAAAAGTCGCTGATCACCACCATTACTAGTATAAGATAAATACAAATTCCAGTATACATACATAGATTGTAGACGCTATAACTTTCACACAAACCAATCAATATACACTTACTGTGTTTTTTTGTTTTTTTTTTATCAAAAACAAGTAGCAGAATACATTTTTGCCAAAATTCACCAAGAAATTAACATTATTTTTAAACATTTTATTGGATATATTTTATAGCAGGAAGTAAAAACATATTGTGATCAAATACCACTAAAAGAAAGCTTTATTTGTGTGAAAAAATGATCCAAGCTTTGTTTGGGTACAGCGTCTCACCACCGTGCAATTATCAGTTAAAGTAGAGCAGTGCCGTTTAGCAAAAAATGGCCTGGTCATGAAGGGGGTAAAACCTTTCCAGAGCTGAAGTGGTTAAGTACAGGAAGACTAGAACCCCTGCCAGCTATTTATTGTTGTCTGTTTTCCTGTTGGAGACTTTACTTCACTTCCTCTTCAGTTAATAAGGTGTCACCGGGACAGGAAGTGGAACACTTCCAGGTACTTATTACCTCTCATGGAGATCACAATACTTCATCTACTTTTCTCTCCAGAAACACGGCACCAATTTTGCTCTGGCATCATCCAAGGATCACAGGCATCAGGATTTACATGGGGGTTCATTTGGGTAGTCGGTAGTGCAAAATCTGGTGAAGCTGTACATGGTAGCAAATCAGCTTCTAACGTCTTGTTCTATTAACCACTTCAGCCCTGGAAGGATTTACCCCCTTCCTGACCAGAGCACTTTTTGTGATTCGGCACTGCGTCGTTTTAACTGACAATTGCACAGTCGTGCGATGTTGTACCCAAACAAAATTGCCGTCCTTTTTTTCCCACAAATAGAGCTTTCTTTTGGTGGTATTTGATCACCTCTGCGGTTTTTATTTTTAACCGCTTAACAACTGCCCTATACACAAAAGACGTCTACAGAGCGGTTGCTTAACCCCGGGAGGACGTCTATTGACGTCCTCCCAGAATTGCGCTTCCCGAGCGCCCCCTGGGGCGCGCACACAGGAACATCCGTGACGTCGGGTCCGGGGGACCCGACCGATCACGGATCGCGGAGAAGGGCCGCTGTGAGCGGCCTTTTACCACGTGATCGCCCCGTCAAATGACGGCGCGATCACATGTAAACAAGCCGGCGCTTCCGCCGGCTTTTCTCTCTCCTCTCCGCACCGATCGGTGCTTTGCGAGAGGAGAGAGGGGGGAGGAAAGAGGTGCTGCAGTGCTGTGGGCGATGTGTAATGCCCACAGCACTGCTAAGTGACAGGAATGCACCCCCACCACCCATCAATCACCCATCCGTCCACCCCTCACCCATCCTCACCCAATCCATGCTCACCCATCCTCACCCAATCCATGCTCACCCACCCATCCTCACTCATCCATCCATCCATGCTCACCCATCCTCACCCATTCATCCATGTTCACCCATCCAGCCATGCATGCTCATCCATGCTCACCCAGCCATCCATCCATGCTCACCCACCCAGCCGTGCTCACCCATTCATCCATCCATCCATGCTCACCCATCCATCCATTCTCACCCATCCATCCATCCGTGCTCACCCACCCAGCCGTGCTCACCCAGCCATCCATCCGTTCTCACCCACCCAGCCGTGCTCACCCATCCATGCTTACCCACCCAGCCGTGCGCACTCACCCATCCATCCATGCTCACCCATCCAGCCATGCATGCTCATCCATGCTCACCCAGCCATCCATCCATGCTCTACCTACCCACTCTTACCTACCTACCCACTCGTACCTACCTACCTACTTACCCACTCGTGCCGACCCACCCACTCGTACCTACCTACCGACCCACTCGTACCTACTCGTACGTACCGACCT
>BLSH010340646.1:37466-74158 GCA_018402905.1 Glandirana rugosa | reverse complement strand
ATGACCCCTGTGACTTCAGAGCACCCCAAGCATCCTGCGTCTCCCTATGACCCCTGTGACTCCAGAACACCCAAAGCATCCTGTGTCTCCCTATGACCCCTGTGACTCCAGAACACCCAAAGCATCCTGTGTCTCCCTATGACCCTTGTTACTCCAGAGCACCCCAAGCATCCTGTGTCTCCCTATGACCCCTGTGACTTCAGAGAACCCCAAGCATCCTGCGTCTCCCTATGACCCCTGTGACTCCAGAACACCCCAAGCATCCTGTGTCTCCCTATGACCCCTGATACTCCAGAGCACCCCAAGCATCCTGTGCCTCCCTATGACCCCTGTGACTCCAGAGCACCCCAAGCATCCTGTGTCTCCCTATGACCCCTGTGACTCCAGAGCACCCCAAGCATACTGTGTCACCCTATGACCCCTGTGACTCCAGTGCACCTGGAGAATCCTAGAATCCAGTGTCGCCCCATGATGCCGTGACTCCAGTGTATCCCCAGCATACTGTGTCACCCTATGACCCCTGTGACTCCAGTGCACCCGGAGAATCCTAGAATCCAATGTCACCCCATGACCCCAGTGTATCCCCAGCATACTGTGTCACCCTATGACCCCTGTGACTCCAGTGCACCCGGAGAATCCTAGAATCCTGTGTCACCCTATGACCCCTGTGACTCCAGTGTACTCCAAGCATCCTGTGTCACCCTATGACCCCTGTAACTCCAGAGTACACCAAGTATACTGTGTCACCCTATGACCCCTATGACTTAAGTGAACCCGGAGAATCCTAGAATCCTGTGTCACCCTATGACCCATGTGACTCCAGTGCACCCGGAGAATCCTAAAATCCTGTGTCACCCTATGGCCCCTGTCATTCCAATGCACCTTTATTATCTTTTGTGACCCTGTGACTCCAAGACCCCCAGAGAATCCTGAGTCTCCCTATGACCCCCGTAAGTCCAGGGCACCCTAAGGAATCTGTGTCACTTCATGAACCCTGTGACTCCAGTGGACCCTAAGAATCCCGTTTCAACCCATGGCCCATGTGACTTCAGAGCACCCCAAGCATCCTGTGTCTCCCTATGACCTCTGGGACTCCAGAGCACCCCAAGCATCCTGTGTCTCCCTAAGACCCCTGTGACTCCAGAGTACCCCAAGCATCCTGTGTCTCCCTATGACCCCTGTGACTCCAGAGCACCCCAAGCATCCTGTGTCTCCCTATGACCCATGTGACTCCAGAGCACCCCAAGCATACTGTGTCACCCTATGACCCCTGTGACTCCAGTGCACCCGGAGAATCCTAGAATCCTGTGTCACTCTATGACCCCTGTGACTCCAGTGCACCTGGAGAATCCTAGAAACCAGTGTCACCCCATGGCCCTGTGACTCCAGTGTATCCCCAGCATACTGTGTCACCCTATGACCCCTGTGACTCCAGTGCACCTGGAGAATCCTGTAAACCTGTGTCACCCTATGACCCCAGTGACTCCAGTGTACCCCAAGCATCCTGTGTCACCCTATGACCCCTGTATCTCCAGAGCACACCAAGTATAGTGTGTCACCCTATGACCTCTATGACTTCAGTGCACCCGGAGAATCCGAGAGTCCTGTGTCACCTTATGACCCCTGTGACTCCAGTGCACCCGGAGAAACCTAAAATCCTGTGTCACCCTATGACCCCTGTGATTCTAATGTACCTTTATTATCCTTTGTGACCCTGCGACCCCTGTGACTCCAAGACCCCCAGAGAATCATAAGTCTCCCTATGACCCCTGTAACTCCAGGGCACCCTGAGGAATCTGTGTAACTTTATGAACCATGTGACTCCAATAGACACTAAGAATCCTGTTTCAACCCATGACCCATGTGACTTCAGAGCACTCTGATTAACCTTTGTTGCCCCATGACCACTGCAACTTCAGAGCACCCTGAATATCTTTTGTCACCCTTTGACTCCTGTGACTCCAGTGCACCCTGAGAATCATAGAATCCTGTGTCACCCCATGATCCCTATGACTCCAGAGCACCCCAAGGATCCAGTGTCTCCCTTTGACCCCTGTGACTCCAGTGCACCTCAATTATCCTTTGTGACCCCTGTGACTCCAAGGCACCCTGAGAATCCCTATCATCCCTGTGACTCCAGGACACCCTTATTATACTTTGCATCCCTATGACCCCTGTGATATTAGAGCACCCCAAGCATTCCGTGTCTCCCTATGACCCCTGTGACTCCAGAGCACCCTGAGTATTCTGTGTTTCTCAATGACCCCTGTGTCTTCAGAGCACCCTGATTATCCTTTGTCACCCCATGACCCCTGTGATTCCAGTGCACCCGGAGATTCCTAGAATCCTGTCTCACCCCATGACCCATGTGATTCCAGTGCACCCGGAGATTCCTAGAATCCTGTGTCACCCCATGACCCCTGTGATTCCAGTGCACTCGGAGATTTCTAGAATCCTGTGTCACCCCATGACCCCTGTGATTCCAGTGCACCCGGAGATTCCTAGAATCCTGTGTCAACCTATGACCCCTGTGATCCCAGTGCACCTTTATTATCCTTTGTGACCCTGCGACCCCTGTGACTCCAAGACCCCCCGAGAATCCCATGTCTCTCTATGACCCCTGTAACTCAAGGGCACCCTGAGAATTTTGTGTCACTTCATGAACCCTGTGACTCCAGTGCACCCTATGAATCCTGTTTCATCCCATGATCCCTATGACTCCAGAGCACCCGAAGCATCCTGTGTCACCCCATGATTCCTATGACTTCAGAGCACCCCAAGCATCCTGTGTCTTCCTCTGACACCTGTGATTCCAGTGCAGCTTAATTATCCTTTGTGACCCCATTACTCCTGTGCCTTCAGAGCACCCTGAGTATCTTATGTCTCCCTATGACCCCTGTGACTTCAGAGCATCCTGAGTATCCTGTGTCTCTCTATGACCCCTGTGACTCCAATGCACCTTAATTATCCTTTGTATCCCCTGTGACTCCAAGGCACCCTGAGAATCCTATGTCTCCCTATGACCCCTGTGACTCCAAGACACCCTGAGAATCCTGTGTCAACCTATGACCCCTGTGACTCCAAGGCACCCTGAGAATCCTGTGTCTCCCTATGACCCCTGTGACTCTAGTACACCTTAATTATCATTTTTGGGCACGCATGCACATTATGGGCTGGGCAGGAGAATGCAGGAGGACACATGATAGTATTACAGTGGGCATGCATGCACATTATGGGGTGGATGTGAGGAATCAGGACATCTGATAATAGTAGAGTGGGCATGTGTGCACATTATATGCTGGCTGCAAGGATACAGGAGGAAATCTGATGGGATGGTCTTGGCATGGGGATCCAAGATGGCACCTGGTGGTATTAGAGTGGGCACACATGCGCATTATGGGCTGGGTACAACGATACAGGAGGACATCTGATGTTATGAAATCGGGCACGCATGCATGTTGTGGGCAGGCTGTCATGTTGCAGGAGGACACCTAAAAGAATTACAACAGGCATGCATGCCACTATGGCCTGCCAGGACATGTAGTCCCAAAGCAGGAGGTCATGTGACACATGAGTACTGGTAATTGTAGTTCTGCAGCAGCTTATTGGAAGGCTGGTACACGTCTTTGTGTCACAGTTTCAGAACTATAAACTGATTTCAGGGTTGCTGATAAGGCAGTACAGCCATTCGTCCTGTACTGGGCCCGGGCCCCATCAGTTCAGAAGAGGGGCCCGGGCAACTGCCGAGCTGGAGGACTGGCTCCACTGAATTATTGCTGACACTTGTGACTTTTGTGGATCCCACTGTAGCGTTTCCAGCTTCTACTCCTCTCTCTCCCTCCACCTGTACTGCAGGGGGGTCAGTTCTAGGATCTGCATCCCCTTCTACCTGCTGTCAGTAAACTATGTTAAAGTGGAGTTCCACCCAGTTAAAAGTCAGCAGCTACAAAAAGTGTAGCTGCTGACCTTTAACAATCGGACACTCACCTGTCCCAGGCTCCAGCGATGCGGTCACCCGAGGGCTCGCTCGTCTCCCCCTCCCCTCGGCGGCACCGGCATCATAAGTGTGAGCACCCGGCTTTGGTTTCAAAGCCAGTCGCGCTGCGCCTTGTGAATGGGCCGGCGTATCTTCTGGGACCTGTGACGTGTCCCAGAAGATCGCCAAGGGGGGGGGGGTGTGAACTTCCTTCTGGAGCTGCGGCTCTAGGGGAGGAAGTGGACCCGGGACCCTGTTAAAACACGGTCCCTGTCCCCCCCCCCCAAAAAAAAAATTACATGCCAATTATGGCATGTCGGGGGGTCATCTTCCTTTAAAGTGGAAGTTCCACTTTTGGGTGGAACTCCGCTTTAACTATGCTTCAGTTTGTAAATGAACAGGAAGCCTCTCAGTACAGAGCACTTCCCATTCATTCACTGTCAGTGCAACTGAGGCTGGGGAATCTCTGTCCTCAGTCTCTCTCTCTCTGTCTCAAATGTGAGACAACAGGGGTCTATTTAGACCTCTGATATTTCATCAAAGGCCCCCAACAGTGTAGTTAAAATATGTTTATTGTTCTAACTGGACGTCATATGACATCCTTCAGAACAAGCTGCTCATGCGCGGCAATCGGTGGTGCGGTGTGTCACTAATGGTAAAGAGTCTATGACGTAGGCTCTTTACCATGTGATCAGCTGTGTCCAATAACAGCTGATCACAGTGTAAAGAGGAAGTGCAGGTTATCGTCATTCCTCTATTCACAGTGCATTATCAGTGAAGTCCCATCTGTGATACATGCCAGTGCCCACCAGTGATGCCTGCCAATGCCCACTAGTGATGCCCACCTGTGCCCATCAGTGATGCCAATCAGTGCTGCCTTTCAGTGCTCATCAGTGATGCCTGTCAGTGCCATCTCATCAGTACTGTCTATCAATACCCAACAGTGCCACTTATCAGTGCCCATCAGTGCCGCCTATCAGTGCCCATTAATGCCCATAAATTCTGCCCATCAGTACTGCCTATCAGTGCCATTCAGTAATGCATATTAGTGCCTCCACATCAGTGCCCATCAGGGGCATCCTATCAGTGCCCGTCAGTGCAGCTTCATTAGTACACATCAGTGAAGGAGAAAACTTACTTATTTTCAAAATTTTGTAACAGGAACTAAGAAAAACTTTCCAAAATATTTGGTCTTTTTTCACTTGTTTAACAAACAATAAAGAACCCAGTGGTGATTAAATACCACCAAAAGGAAGCTCTATCTGTGTCAAAAAAATGATAAAAATTTTGTTTTGGTACAGAGTTGCATGAGCAAAAAAACTGTCATTCAAAGTGCGACAGTACTGAAAGCTGAAAACTGGCCTGGGCAGGAAGGGGTGAAGTGGTTACAAATTGTAAATAACAATTGAGTTCTAAAAAAATTTTTAAAAAATGAAGAACTTGTCTTGTTGAAATGTGCTTTGCTCTCTGAAGAGCAGTCATTTGGATCATTCTTCAGAGAACACATTGCAGGGCAGAATAGCGTTATTCAGTCTGTATGGATGGGGGTACAATTTCTGCCATGGCTGCAAAGCATAGCATCACGCTCGTGGCGTTTTAGCAAAGAAGGAGGGGGCCCTGTCAGGTAGGCTCTACGGGGCCCCATGCTGCGAAACATCTGGACGCTGCAAGTATCGCCTTTTTTCCTCCAGCTGCATAGCAGTGAAGAGGGGAGACTCCCAGAGCCCAGATGTGTCTGATAAATATGCGCTATTCTCACCCGCTGCGATGACGGATAGCTATGCTGACTACACCCTAATAGTACGGCGCCCCAGGGTCACCAATCACACCTTTATATGCTCAGATCGGCTGGGTGTGCTATTGCTGATAACAGAGAGCAAACAGACGATATTACCTCCTGATGAGGGTTGAACTTGTCACCTTGGCTGCCTCCTGTCTGGGTAAACACACAGAGGTCACAGAGTGGCACCTCCTACTGGCCACTTCCAGAATTGCCACTGTTGTCCCAGCCCCTGGATCGTGCTCACATTAAGGCCTCCTGCACACAGGCATAAAAAAACACAAATCTCACAGGCATACAGTGTTTTTTTTTCCTCTTATCGCAGTTCCATTTTAGCCTGTGTGGCCACATCAGGCACTTAGATCAGTATTTTAAGAGCAGCTTTAAAGGAATAGAACTAGATGGTGTTTCCGATCACAGGAAATACGTATTTATTACCTATGATCCTGAGTCCCATCTAGTGGTCTTTAATCATTTGCTGTATTCTTTAGACTATGCGGTTCATTTAGTTCCAAATTAAAACTTGGACAAATTTTTTGTTATCCGGAAATTCAAATGTAACCAAATTTTCGAATTACAATAGTAACAAATTTAAATGAATCCAAAATAACGAAACTAAATTTCAGACAAAATTTGAATTCAAATAGTTTTTGAATCAAATATGAATAATTTTCGATTCTAATGCAAATTCAAATAGTTTTCAAATCGAATTTGAATTTCTGAAGAGAACAAAATAGAATATAAGATAAAGGAATAGAATAGAAAATAAAAGAATAGACACAAATAGAATAAAAAATAAAGGGATAGATTAGAAAATAAAAGAATAGAGTAAAGCAGAACAAAATAGAATAGAGAATAAAAGAACAGAATAAAATACAATAGAAAATAAGGGAATAGAATAGAATACAAAATAGATTAAAAAATTGAATAGACTAAAATAGAATATAACAATTTTCTGAAATATGAATTTCAAATAGAATACATTCGAATTTAAATACAATAGAAAAGAACAGAATAGAAAAGAATAAAATAAAAAGAATATAACAGTCCTCTGAAATTCCTATTTTGAATGGAATAAAGTTGAATTTCAAATAGAATAGATTAGAAAATAAAAGAATAGAATATAATTAAAAAAACAATAGAATGGAATAGAACGAACATAACCATTTCCCAAAATTCAGATAAAAGAAATTAGAATAGAATAGAAAATCAAGGTTTAGAATAGAATAGAAAAGAATAAAATTGACTAGAATAGAATAGAATATAAAAGAAAAAAAAACAATAAAATAGAAAGAATATAACCATCTTCTGAAATTCAAATTTCAAATAGAATAAATTTGAATTTTTATAGAAAAGAATAGAACAGAATATAAAAGAATAGAACAGAAAATAATAGAATAGAATAAACAATAGAATAGAATAGAAAGAATATAACAATATAACTGTTTTTTGAAATTCGAATTTTGAATATAATAAATTTGAATTGGAATAGAGTAGAAAATAATAGAATGTAATAGAAAAACAAAAGAATAGAACAGAAAAAACAATAGAATGGAATGGAATAGAAAGAACATAACCATCTTCCAAAATTTGAGTCTCAAATAGAATAAATTTGGTTTAAAATTGAATTAGATTCCAATGCAATTTGAATGGAATTTGAATTTTCCGAATTTGGTAGAATTGAGTACAATTCAACCAAATTTGGAAAGTTTGAATCAATTAAAATTCAAGTAAACAAAATGAATTTCGAAAACAAATTAAACAAATTTATGTAAATAACGAATCGAAGCTAAACAATGTTTTTTCATTCTGCACATGTCTAGTATTTGTTATGAATAATTGAATTTCCACCTAAATTTTCCTAGACGAATGGCTATGCAAACCTTTTATAAAAACACATCATAGCGCGTCGGAAGGCTTGCGGGAGTCAAGACGAAAGCAACAAACAAATCAATGTGGACAGAGAGGGGCAAAGGATAGGTGGAGTCTTGTAGTCCAGCAGGCAAGGTTGATAACACTGTTTTGAATTTCAGTGTGACAGAGGCAGGGTTGTCAGGCAAGTAGGAAGTTATTCATTAATAAAATCCTGTGGTTGGAAAAAAATACCTCATTATAGACAATAGATGGAGCTGACAATTATAGGAAATAAGTATTTTTGTTCCTATGATCCTTTGCTACAGTAGTCGCCATAGTGTGATATTTTACTGATTAACGCTGTTCTTTATGAATGAATAACATTCACCCTGTAGAGGAAATAGCAGAACATTGGGTGCGTGATGACCATGCTGTATGCTGAACTTCAGTAGGGAAAAGTGAGGTCACTGACCAGGCTGTCCTGTTTGGCAGGGGTGTCTGGATCACTAGACTGGCTAAACAAAACGACAAATCTTTTCAGTGAGAGCTACCATGGCCCAGTCCTTTCTATTTTCCCCTCTACATCCTCCAGCCTGCTGCAAGCTGGCATTTGATAGCATGGGCTGCATTGAACAGCCTGCAATTAGAGATGACTGCAAATTGACGGGAGTGCTGCGGAGCAGAGCCCGGGATTGAGCAGATGATAGATCTTGGTAGGGCTAATTAAAAACTCGGAATGAGAAGACGGGGACGGGGGTCATTTTTTTGCCTCGTCAGGTGATCTGTGTCACATCACAAGTCGATGGAGACATTAGGCACGGATCCAAAATTCTCCCTTCAGCAGGGTAATGGAAAATGAAATACAAACCCTAAAGGGACTGCTTTCTGAGTTTCGGAGTTTTGCTTTCAGCAGAAGACATTGGCAGGAGCTCAGGAAGCCGGTGCCAAGAGCGCTGAGGTCACCTTGTCCTCTGAAGTCGCCATTGTTCTGAGCCGGGTCGCTGGTCACCAAGCCAGGGATTGTCACAGGGAGGGCGAAGAGTGGCTACAAACGCATCCCATCGACCAAAGACCACCTTCGAAAACTGAAATTAGATGAAAGGGACTGTATAGGCAAGGCCCAAAACTTAACCCCAAACCTCCTTCTCCCCCTTTAGGTTACATTCACTTCTGCAGTGCTTTGGAAAAGTATTCATACCCCTAGAAATGTTCCACATGTTATCATGTTACAACCAAAAACGTAAATGTATTTTATTTTGATTTTATGTGATAGACCAACACACAGTAGCACATAATTGTGAAGTGGAAGGAAAATGATAAATGGTTTTCAACATTTTTTACAAAGCACTCAGGTGCTCGTACTACAACCCACCCAGCTGCCTATGCTGGCTCAAGCTGGCACCAGCCCTACATACAGGGGGGCCGCACGGGCCCCTTGCAACATGGGGCCGGGTAGCAATTGCAATCCCTGCACCCTCTGTAGCTATGCCCCTGAGTCCACCTGTCTGTAATTGAATCTCAGTATAAACACAGCCATTCTGTGAAGCCCTCTGAGGTTTGTTAGAGAACCTTAGTGAACAAACAGCATCATGAAGGCCAAGGAACACACCAGACAGGTCAGGGATAAAGATGTGAAGAAGTTTAAAGCAGGGTTAGATTATAAAAAAATATATCAAGCTTTGAACATCCCACAGAGCACTGTTCAATCCATCATCCGAAAATGGAAAGAGTATGGCACAACTGCAAACCTACTAAGACATGGGCATCCACCTAAACTGACAGCCCGGGCAAGGAGAGCATCAGAGAAGCAGCCAAGAGGCCCATGGAAACTCTGGAGGAGCTGCAGAGATCCACAGCTCAGGTGGGAGAATCTGTCCACAGGACAACTATTAGTCCTGTATGCCACAAATCTGGCCTTTATGGAAGAGTGGCAGCAAGAAAGCCATTGTTGAAAGAAAACCATAAGAAGTCCCATTTGCAGTTTGTAAGAAGTCATGTGGGGGACACAGCAAACATGTGGAAGAAGGTGCTCTGGTCAGATGAGACCAAAATGGAACTCTTTGGCCTAATAGCAAAACGCTATGTGTGGCGGAAAACTAACACTGCACATCACCCTGCACACACCCTCCCCACCGTGAAACATGGTGGTGACACCATGTTGTGGGGGATGCTTTTCTTCATCAGGGACAGAGAAGCTGGTCAGAGTTGATGGGAAGATAGATGAAGCCAAATACAGGACAACCTGTTAGAGTGTGCAAAAGACTTGAGATTGGGGAGGAAGTTCATCTTCCAGCAGGACAACGACCCTAAACATACAGCCAGAGCTACAATGGAATGGTTTGGATCAAAGCATATTCATGTGTTAGAATGGCCCAGTCAAAGTCCAGACCTAAATCCAATTGAGAATCTGTGGTAAGACTTGAAAATTTCTGTTCACAGACGCTCTCCATCCAATCTGACAGAGCTTGAGATATTTTGTAAAGAAGAATGGGCAAAAATGTCCTCTCTATATGTGTAAAGCTGGTAGAGACCTCCCCAAAAAGACTTGCAGCTGTAATTGCCGAGAGAGGCGTTTCTACAAAGTATTGACTCAGGGGGGCGCTATACAAATGCACCCCACCCTTTCCAGGTATTTATTTGTAAACAAATGTTGAAAACCATTTATCATTTTCCTTCCACTTCGCAATTATGTGCCACTTTGTGTTGGTCTATCACATAAAATCCCAATAAAATACTTTTACATTTTTGGTTGTAACATGACAAAATGTAGGAAATTTCAAGGGGTATGAATACTTTTTCAAGGCACTGTACAGGTTTTAGGGAAACGCGCAAAAGCATGCATTTCCATGTGCACTCCTGGAAGGCGCAAAAAATGCATGTTGCGCTTGTGGTGCCAGTAATTGTTAAAGGCACCCCAAATGTGGCACGCAAATGCACGTTTTGCCACGTGAAAAAAAAAAAGCAACAAACGGGGGAAAACGCACTGCAGAAAACACACAAACTGTGGCAAAAAGCGCCATGAGCTACTTTGCTGCATTTGTCATGCATAGAGCAGTCCATTGAAATCTATGCGCTGTCCTATGCATATCGTGTAAAAAACGCATGAAGAAACATGAATTTAAAAAAAGCTAAATGTGGACGGAGCCTTACAGCATCTCCGGCTTCAGTAATTTTTACCTCGTTTCTGTAACTTTTATAATAATAATAATAATAATTATTATTTTAGGTTTTTAAATTATTGCTAATTATTATTATTTATTTTTTATTAGTATTCCATTATTTATTTTTATTATTATTATTGTGACACCATCTCCAGGTTTGTAAAATTATTGCAGGGGTAGCTGCTGGGAGCTCAGTTCTATAGATGTAGGCATGCCCCCAGAACTACACCTCTCAAGAGCCCTTCCCCTAGACTTGAGGGTTGATTTATAAAGAATTAGCCATTGGCCTGAGTGAATGAGACAAAAAAAAAAAATGAACGTGAACAGGCTTTATCCTTCACTGTTCTAATGTGAAAATTTGAGTTAAAACAGAAAATACCACATTTGGCCACTAGATGTGGATAGGTATCAAAGTAATTTCCTGTAATACTTAGCTCCATCTAGTGGCTAAATGTGTTTTTTTCCCAGTTAAAATTAAAATGCAAGTTCACCTTTTCTTTGAAAAAAAAAAAAAAAAAAGTGAACTAACACCCTACACCTTCCCAACACCAACACTGCTGTACTTACCTCCATGGGTTTCGAGCTGCCGGTGTCCAGTGTAACAGTCCAGGGATTAGAATTCCCCTCTCTTTCCCTTCTTTCTCTAGGGCTTTCGGGACCGATCAGAGCAATTCAGATTGGTAAAAGTGGTCAGGTGCCTGCGCTAACCAATCGTAATTGCTCTGATCCATCGTGATAGCCCTACAGAAAGAAGAGGAAGAAAAGTGGGGATTTCAAATCTACCGACCACTTCACTGGCTGTACGGGCATTGACAGCAAAAATACCACATTTGGCCACTAGATGGAGCTAAGTATTCTAGGCCATTCCTATGATAATTATCCCCATCTACTGGCCAAACACAGTATTTACTGCTTTATATCAAGGATTTACATTTGAACAGGGCAGAATGTAGCTTATTAACATTCGTTTTTTTCCATATTTGCTCAGATGCTATGTACATGCACCTTTACTGGGAGAGTTCTTTATAACTCATCCCCATAGTACATGGGTAGGCACTTTGGAGTCCAGGCAACAGGACACATTTGCTGGGAAAGAATTCAATGCATGCCTGTGGAGAGGAATAGAGAGGGACAAGGATAGGTGGAGTTGTGTAGTCCAGCAATCAGGGCTGACACCTTTCAGGGGATTTCAGTGTATTACTGGCACAGTGTTGGAAAAGGAAGTTATTATCTCACTGGACTTCCCGATGATCAACATGCATTTTTCTTATTTTTGAAATAAAAATGTAAGTGCTTGGGTGTAGCCCTATTTTTGATAATGTACTTTTTTCTTTCACTAAAACTTTATTTATATCACATAGGGGGACACAAGTCCAGGTGACAGGTTCTCTTTAATAAGACATCTCATTAAACCTACCCCCCATTGAAGATAATAGTGTACAGATTACGCTCCATTAGCATCTTCCCCGGCCACTTGTAGGGCCTCATAGAAAATGAGTGCTCTCTAAGGCTCAGTTCACACCTATGCGTTTTTTAGTGATTTTTTCAGAAACGCACTACAGTCCATTTGACATGGTTTCCTATGGGACACTTTCACATCTATGCCTTTTTCAGCCGCTGCGCTTTTGGAAAAGATCAGGGTTTTTTTTTTCCCACAGCAAATTGCGTTTTGTCTATAATAGAGAAGTGCTGCATTTTTGATGCGTTTTTTTCTCCTGCATAACAAACTGTGAATAGAATGCACCGGTGGATGACGTCACAAGGGGGTAGGGATCACCCAGTGATGTCGCTGGGTGGTCACGCCCATTAGCTATGTCAGACATCGGATCGGTTAGACAGTGGGAGCCAGTGACGGGTGCAGGGCTTTTTTTTTCCAGCTTGGTGGCATTCTTCGTCATTGATGCTGGATCTACATCGGGGGGACATTGTTTTTGGTTTTAATAAAGGAATTGTCAAAAACTGCTAACTGTCATTTTTTACACTACTTCTTTTTTCGGTGAATGAGTATCCCATACTCATTCACATGGAGGGGGGGGCGGGATCTGGGGGACCACAGACCCCCACAAC
The DNA here is from genome assembly GCA_018402905.1 of Glandirana rugosa. Taxonomy (NCBI): domain Eukaryota; kingdom Metazoa; phylum Chordata; class Amphibia; order Anura; family Ranidae; genus Glandirana; species Glandirana rugosa. Next base: position 61,320 of record BLSH010340646.1, on the reverse strand, counting down.
TACAGCCCAGGGTTGTGGGGAAGAGGCCCTTGGTTCCCATCAACATGGGGACAAGGTGCTTTGGGGTGGGGGGGGGCACGTTGAAGGCATGTGGCCTGGTATGGTTCAGGAGGGGGGGGCTGCTCGCTCGCGCCCCCCCTTTCCTGGCCTGCCAGGCTGCGTGCTCGGATAAGGCTCTGGTATGAATTTTTGGGGGCACTGGTATGGATTAGGGGGGACCCCACGCCGTTCTTTTTCTTATTATTTTTCTTATTTTTGTTTAGCTGTCAGTGGGGAACCCTGCTGACAGCTGATGACTCATCGGTTGTTAAGGACGCGGCGGCCGCACGCTTATTAACAACTGCCTATTCTCACTTTGTTAAGGAGAAAAAAAAAGCAAAACGCATGAAAACCACATACCAAAACGCATCAAAAACAGGGATTCAGAAACGCAATAGATGGGAACGTATCCTCAAATGCAAAATGGTGCGTTTTTGGCTCAATAGATTTCAATGGAGAAGCTGCAGAAAAGCATGTTATGCGCTCCTGCAGCGTTTTGCATTTTTTAATCTGCCCAACAACAAACTGGCCAAAATAAAAAAAATGTAAAATGCTAAACGCATCTAAAATGCGTTAAAAATGCACCGCAAAAAGCACTGCAGAAACGGATCAAAGGCAAACTGTATAGGTGTGAACCGACCCTAATATCTGTCTATTTGGGGCTGTAGCGCCGGATTGGAGCGAATCGGCAGCATAACGCATTCCTGCGCTCAATTATTTATGTTTAATTCACGGTGCACCTTGTGCGTGTCGTGTAACAATGTTTACAAATGGCGGAATGTGATCCAGTGTTTCCAATGTAAAAAAAATTGTCCTCGTCGGGACCTCGATGACATTTTCGGAAAGGCATGATGAGACAAGAACAACAGATCCTTCGCTCCGAGGCCCCACCGCTCCCGAGCGACACATTCCTGAACTTTTCACCCATTACCTTTACTGTAAAAACATGAGATTGGAACAATAAAAATGGTGTGCATGTACACGGGAATTCCCTCCGCTCGCTTCTTATGTGACCGAACGTGACCCGCTTCACAACCACTTCTACTCTATATTCTCCACTTAATATACAGGGGTGGGGGAGGGGAGTAGTTTTCTTTTTTTTCTCTTTAATTCAGTGTTTTATTTATTTGTGTTTTACTTTTTTATGTGTGTAGCTGATGGCTGACTGTGTACTTTATCTTTACATTTTTATTTAACTTCTTTGCGCTGGCGCCTCCTGGCCCTTTGAGGGGTTTGGGATGGCAGGGGGTGGGCGGAGTTTATGATCATGTGACTGTTATAGTTGTGTGCAGCCCATTGCATTAGAATGTGCACCCCAAAGCACACACATGAGCGTGTGTATATATATATATATATATATATATATATATACTGTATATGGCAGCGGACAGTTTTTATTATTTTTTTATTATTACTTTTTTACAATCTTTTTTTAAATTATTTTTTACAATTTTTTTTTTCAATAATTTTTTTTTTCTTTACACTTTTTTAGGAACCCCATTGGGGGGCTTTGGTAAAATATTAGGGGTCTAATCAGACCCCTGATATCTCACTTTTGAGACAGAGAAAGGGACTGGGGACAGAGATTGCCCAACCCCTTTCTCTGCAGCTAGGCGGCAGGGAGAATCTGCACAGTACAGGGTGATTAGGGTGTGCCTAGGCACACCTGGCACACCCTGTGCACACACCTATGGTGGTCACATGATTGGAAAGTTCCCGATTGCAAGCAGCGATTCTGAGCTTTCCATTAACCGCTGGTATCGGTGCCGTGAGCACACAGCTGCATTTGCGCTGATGAACGCAAGTGCTCAGCACCAAGGCCCATCCGCCGACAGGTCGCATATTTGTGTGAGGCCGATGCCAAATTAAAGTGATTGTAAGGCCTCATACACACGGGCGTATGCAAAAATATAGTCAAAACGTCGGGCCCGACGTGAGGGAAAAATCTGCGTTTTTTTTTCGTTAGTGAGCGTCCGCGTCAATAGGCGTTTTTTTTGAAAAAAACAGTCCTCTGCTATTTTTTAACCTGAAAACACCGGCGTCAAAAATGCCAGTTAACGTCGGTATGGCGTTAGTGAGCGTTTTGCCGGCTTAGCGCCAAAAACGCTACAGCCTCGGAAACGCACTGGTCCCGTGTTCTATTTACAGCTCACTAATGCCGACGCCTTCTACAGCTCAAAAGCTTTGGAGTTTTTATGGGGCCATTGAATAACACGGAGAGCTGCAAAAAACGCCAAAAAATGTGGCGTCAAAAAACGCCCGTGTGTATGAGGCCTAAAGGCTTGATTTTTTTTTTTTTTTAAATAACAAACATGTTATACTTTCCTGCTCTGGGCAGTTGGTTTTGCACAGTTCCTTCTCTTCTCAGGTTCCTCTTCTGTGCTCCTGACCCATCCCTCCTGTTGAGTGCCCCCACAGCAAGCAGCTTCCTATGGGGGCACCCCAGCCGAGCCACAGCTCCCTGTGTCCATTCAGATATGGAGCCGTGGCCTGGCCCCCATCCCCTCTCTCTCCTCATTGGCACACTGACTTTGATTGATAGGAGCCAACGAGCTAATGGCTCCCGCTGCTGTCTCAGCCAATGAGGAGGGAGAGTCCCAGGCAGCCAAGTCTCTTGTGCAACAACGCTGGATAGAGATGGGGCTCAGCTAAGATTAGGGGGATACCATAACCCTGGTATTTTTTTTAAACAGCGGGCGGTCCACTTTAAAATAAAAATCGACTCTGTGGCGGATTCGCCGCGAGATCACTTTTATGGGAGGCGGGAGAGGTGCCCCCCCGCCACTTGTCCTCCATCTCTGCCACTTATCGGACCTGGCGGTAGCAGCGGAGAAGATTGGGTCCTTTCTCCTCAATGCCTGTGAGCCAAGTGAGCAGAAGATGGCACCCACTTGGCTCCATAGCATTGAAGGGCGGAAGCGACGTCAAACGTCACTTCCGCCCAATGCTCTTGAGCCTAGGTTCACACTCGGCTGAATTCAGCTGAACTCGCATCATTTCATTCCCGCATGTCAGTCTCGATTTCATAGGCATCTGTGTGGGTTTCTGCACCGATGCCTATGGAAATCGCACCTGAAATCACAAAAAGTAGTACAAAAACTACTTTCTGAAATTGGTGCGGCGTCGCAAGTGCAGCGTCGCACAGATTAAGACGGAGTAATTGCCGGCAATTGCCGCAGATTTGGTATGCAATTTGGATGCAATTTGGCATGTCAAATTGCATGCCAAATCGTGTCAATGTGAACCAAGGCTAAAGGAGAAAAATTATTTTTTTTTTTCAAATAACATTTTTTTTTCTTTTTGACCCCAGATCTCATATTTAAGAGGTCCTGTCATGCTTTATTTCTATTACAAGCTATGCCTATATTCCTTGTATTGGGAATAAAAGTGACCCAATTTTTTTTTTAAATGGACAGTATAAAAATATAACGGTAAAAAGTAAAATAAATTAGAAAAAAAAACATTGAAAGTGCCCCGTCCCACCGAGCTTGCGCGCAGAAGCAAAAGCATACGGATGTCGCGCCCGCATATGAGAACGGTGTTCAAACCATACATGTGAGGTATTGTCGTGATCATTAGAGCGAGAGCAATAATTCTAGCAAAAGACCTCCTCTGTAACTAAAAACTGGTAACCTGTATAACGTCACCGTTGGAGATTTTTAAGTGTCAAACTTTGTCGCCATTCCACGAGCGGGTGCAATTTTGAAGCACGACATGTTGGGTATCAATTTACTCGGCGTAACATTATCTTTCACAATATTGAAAAAATTGGGCTAACTTTACTGTTGTCATATTTTTTAACTCAAAAAAGTGAATTATTTAAAAAAAAATCACGCTTGTAAGACCGCTGTGCAAATACGGAATGACATAAAGTATTGCAACGACCGCCATTTTATTTTTGAAAATATAATGTTTGGGGGTTCTAAGTAATTTTGTAGCAAAAAAACTGATATTAACTTGTAAACACCAGATCACAAAAGAGGCTCGGTCCTTAAGTGGTTAAGAGTAATAAAAAACTTCTGCCTTTAGAACCACTTTAAGGTGGTTGTCAACCCGTGACAACCACTTTAACCCATATATAATAAGGCTTACCTGTAGGTTCCCTGAATCTGAATGTCTCCTAAACCTGTACGGTTCAGGAGATATGCAGTGTACTTGCATTGCCGACGTCAATTCTGCACATGCGTAGTGGAGAAACGGCCTGCTGTGCAGTTTCTTCACTTCGATCATGCCCTGACTGACGGCTCCCGAGCGCATGCACGTCATGCAACTCCGGCCAGTCACAGAGCCGGAGATCGCAGCCCTGGAAGGAAAAGGGGCTGAAGATGGATGCTGCCAGCACAGGGGACATCGCGGGACATCGCAGGCTTTGTTTGAAGATAAGTGACACATAATGGGCTACTAGGCGATGCCTAGTAGCCCATTATGCTTCTACATTGCAGGGGAATATAGAGGAAGTAAACCCCATCAGGGTTTACTTCCTCTTTAACTCAAAAGCAAACATTTATATCCCAAAGGGAAAAAAAACCCAAATCTGTTTGCTGTAACCAGGGCGGACACCAGAATAAAGGCAGCTTAGGCAGTTGCCTTAGGACGCCAGGATAGGGGGGCAGCAAAATTGAAATGCCCAGCCACTCACACAGCAGGGCTACCTGTCCCCCCACACTGCTTTGCGGTCTCGCATTCCCCACGCCCACAACAAATATTGGGTTGTCTCCAGAACAGGAATAGAGGGGAAATCATTCAATGGGGACACTAGTTCTGGTGACAACCAGGGATTCCCTCACTGTGGAGGGATTTCCTCTCACTTCCTGTTTGGCTATGGGACAGGAAGTGAAGGGAAATCCCCCAATGGGACACAGACAGCAAAAAACAAAAATCTGACAGGGGTTATAACCCTCCCTTCAAAATGAAAAAAAAGTTGTGGCTTTAGTTACACTTTAAAAGAGCACAATACGTATTTATATGTGGTGGCTTTGAAGTGGTTTACCAGGATTATGGCTGCAGATATCCTCCATATCCCCGGTCTTGTTTTTTTACAGCCGGCGGCTGACTTTCTCATGAAAGCGTTCCAAGCGGCTCAGAAGTCACTGAACTGTGGAAGGAAATCTTTTTTTTTTTTTTTTGACCCATTACTTTTAAAGGTAAAGGAGATTTGGGGTCTTTCTGACCCCGGATTTCTCCATAAAGAGGACCTGTCATCCTTATTTCTATTAGGTTCAAACCTAGGCGACTTGCGATCCAGCTTGGTTCCTGTACTACTTCAAGGCCACTTCTATCCGACTTGTGCCCATAGAATTCAATGGAAGTCGCCTCCCCCATCTATATTGAAGCGACTTTACAGTTTAAAAGAAAATCATTTTTGAAGACAACCCCCTCCCTCTCTTCTCTGATTGGCCACAGGCAAAGTTGCCTGGCATGGAGTCGCGTTGTAAGTCGCCCGAAGTCGCGCTGAAGTCGCCTTCAAATCACCTTGCAAAGTCGCCCCTGAAGTCGGATCGCCTAGGTGTGAACCGAGCCCTGTAAGTGTTGTTTACATTCCTAAGGCTCCATGCACACTGGGCGCTATCTGGGCTCTCGGCGTCTGGCAGGAGACGCTGCTTACAAAACGTTCTTTTGCAGCGTTTTGTAAGCAACGTTTACCGGTGTTTATCTGCGTCAGCGTTTTTTTTTTTCTTCATTAGCTTCCATTGACTGCAAAAAACGCCGGACGCCGATAAATAGCCGTTTACTGCCGTTTATGAGCGTTTAGCGGCGTCTGGAGTTATTTGTGGTCAAAAGAACGACTTTTGAATGCCAATTCTGGGCATTCAGATAACAGCCCAAAACGCCACTGCTGATAAACGACAATTAACGTCCATGTGAGCATGGACACATAGGATAACATAAAGGGGCGTTTTTGGGCTGTTAAAAAAAAAAAACCCAAAACGACCAAAAACGGTCGTTTATCAGATACAGTGTGCATGGAGCCTTATAATAGGAATAAAAGTGATTAAAAAAAATAACAATGTAAGTGGAAACAGCTGACTGTATGTTTTATTTGTTTGTAAACAGCCCTTCTCTGCTTACAAATAATTTTGTAAAATAATATGGAAGCAGTAAAAAAACAACAAAAAACAACAACAAAGGGACAGAGTAAAAATAAAAAGTAAAATAAATAATAATAAAATTTTTTTTTCAAGAGCCCCCCCCCCGTGCTCACGTAAACGGTATTCACACCACACATGTGAGGTATCGCAGCGAACGTTAGAGCGAGAGCAATAATTCTAGCACTAGACCTCCTCTGTAACTCTAAACCGGTAACCTGTAGAAATTTTTAAAGTGTCGCCAAGGAGATTTTTAAGTACCGTAGTTTATCGCCATTCCACAAGTGTGCGTGATTTTAAATAGTGACATGTTGGGTATCCATTTACTCGGCGTAACATCATCTTTCACATTATACAAAAAAATTGGGTAATTGTTGTGTTTTTTTTTTTTAGTTCATCAAAGTGTATTTTTTCTCCAAAAAATTTAATCTGCAAAACTTCTACACAAATGCAGAGTGACATAAAAAATTGCAACGATCGCCATTTTATTCCTTAGGGTATTTTTAAGGGATGTTCTTTTTCTGTGCCGGACCCGAGGTTTCCCCAGCGCACTGCGTTTTACGGTTTACTTTCCTATGGTTGTTCCCCATAGTGATGAAAAATGAAACATTAGAGCGGTAATCACATCCTGCAGAATACGTTGTAATCCTCCCTGCATGGCTTTGTTCCCCAGGGGGAGATGCAATGTAATTATATTGGTCATTACACTTGTCTGAAGGTAAACAGATGTCAATCTGCCAGCAACCAGCCGATCCTGGGAATCCCCCAGGACGATGACATCATCAATAAAAGCATGATGTCAGCGCCATGGAGATTACACGGCTGAGACCGGCTCTGTGACTGACTGCAGATTCTGTAAGAATTCAGATGCTCCTCCCAGGCTCCTTCTAACACCTCATATTTTTCTGCTGGCCCTCACACTGCTTCTGTACAACGATCCTCAAAGAGGACTTAAAGCCAGAAATATTTATCATGTAAAGTAGATGAATGCTCAGTGTGACCCTTCCAGGTATTTATTACCTCTCACCAAGATCACTATACTCCCCCTCTGCTTTTCTCTCCAGAAGGATGACACCATCTTTGTTCAGGCATCACCCAGGGTCACCATCTCATTCCTAGCCTGAGACTGCAACTCAAAGATGACACAAACATTTAAATCCTGCTGCCTGCGCAGTTCTTGGCTGTGTTCACAAATGTCGGACACAGATCAGCCCCTGCTGCAGCCTCTCAGCTTGTGATTTGCTACAAAGTTAAAGTATAGTCTGATCACTGGGGGGAGAGGAGACAGAGGAAGGTGTCCTCCTGCCTGCAGCAGACTGATGACATCATCCCAGTCTAGGCAAAGTCACTGCACCTTTATTGACAACTGTGGCCATGGGCTATTTTAAAGTGTTACTAAACCCAGGACCCTGCATTCACTATATCTGGTCTCCCACAGTACCCAGAACATGGAAATGTAATTAAATATAAATTGCTAAATACCTTTTTTCATCAGCAGTATATAGCAGTCTTATGACTTCTATCAGTGTCTGATTAAAGCTTGTAGGAGGAGTTTTCATTCTCCTCTGACTGTCCTATGAGGCTGCAGGACCCCTGACCCTCTGTCTGGACAGGGCTGATTGGCCATGTGCTGATCACATGCACCCTCCCAAGGAAAAAAACTCTCTAGCAATATACACCAAACTGAGCATGTGTAGAGTGACTCGAAGGCTCTGTTCTATAAGGAGATGGATTGGGGCTGTGGAAGAAGGGGAGGATCAGAGAAGACAGGATCAAACAGCTGTTTACACAATGCAGAGGCTTAACCCCTTAGGTTACACAGAAGCATGCTATACTGTATATACAGACTGATTTTACTGTTGTGGGTTTAGTGACACTTTAATAAACAGCGGAAAAGACTTTTTAGCATTCGTGTCACCACAACATGCAAAAAACATGCATGTGGTCACATTGGGGTGATAAGGCACCATTCATTCTTTTTTTTTTTTAAATACTTTTTATTGACAAATGTATAAAACATCATATATCACACATATGCATCAGCTGTACTCTACAAAAGCAGTAACAAAAATAGAAGTTTTTTTTTTCCTCTGTGCATTTTAAATACAATAAGACATCATGCAATTGCACAGTGTAAATAAACCAAAACATTAGTGCCTGGATCTAGCTTCATATATTGGCACCATTCATTCTTAATGGAACTCAACTCACCATGCAAACACAAAGGGAATTTCACCCAGGTAAGGACGAATCCCCCCTTAGACAGTTGTCACTGTATTTCCGATCAGCTCATGCTCTGGTGACGGATTTTTGGATTTTTACCCATTAACAGATCCTTCCAAGCAGGGACACAGACAACAAAAAAAGCTCATTCACACCCCACAGCAAATAAATAGATGCAATCACACCTGAGCGAGCGTTTTGTAGGGTTTTTTCTGGCCTTTTTTCAGGTGTTTTTGTAAAGTGTTTGTAAAGCGTTTTTGTGCTTTGGCGTTTTTATTAGCCAATAGAGAAAAATATCATCTGTTTCATTATGTGCTGCCCCCCCTTTTTTGTGTGACTGGCCCAACACTACCCCTTGGGGCATCCTTGCACTTGTCCCGGTGCCTCGGGAACTGTACGGACGGTAGGGGGAGGAGGTAGGTTGGATTCCTATCCTTTCCTCCTCTCTCCCCCTTTATCCGTGATGCCCGTGTCGTTTTTGCGCTGTTTCATCTGTCCGCATTAAGCTCCCAGCCACAGGCCTCCGCAGCCTCCCTCTAGAGGGCGGTGGTAATCTGGCTCATCTATGCTGCACCCTGATGCAGCATGGATATTGTAGTCTTTCTGACGGCTCGAGCATTGACGCATGCGCGTCACGCTGTATGTCCGCACTCGGCGGGTGACGTCACTTACCCGCCGAGTGGGTGGTGTATAAAAGGCCGGCGCCGCTTGGATTCCATTCAGCAGGCGATTGGGGACGCTCGCCATACGACACGCCACTATCAGGTACTACACTGGATCTATGCACAATTTTTTGCTGATAATTGTCCTCCTATCTTTCTAATAATTAAGTAATCGTCTCTCTGACTTTTTTAGACTTAATGCAGCGGAGATCTATCTCCTCAGTTACGCTATCCCTTCACTGTCTGACCTCGACTTCGAGGCGATACCCTGGGTCTGATGTGATTTGTCACATACAGGGTAATTATATAAGAGGTTATATATCAAAATATATGCTACTTAAGTACCTACTGCATTATTAGACCAACTATATACTTTCCTGCTTTTTGTTACAGAGTAAGCCTATGTACTAGACTGAAACTCCCCTGGATTGCCTCGGCATCATAATAGGGTTCTATAGATCCATTTTTGATTATCCCATTGGCTTGGCGTCCCCAATAAATTTTGAATTGATATTTATCATCACAAGTAAGCTTTAATACTTACCTTGGCCCTTAATGAACAATTTCAATATTTGTATATATTTTTTACATAAAAAAACTTTTTCTTTTTTTCAAGTCACTGTGCTAATAAACACAGCCAGGACCTTTTACATCACCTGCAGTTGCCATTAGCTGGGACGAGGCCCTTTGCGCCTTGGTGTATGGTTGTGCTGGATTCCAATCCTAGGGTGAGTTTGGCCCCTATGTGGGGAGTTTGGGATGAATGGGGGCGGGTATGATAAGGACTTGGGAAAATGTACCATACAGGTGTACCAAACATTGACAGCACTAATCATTGTTAACTACGATATTTCTTTGATTAAAATATATTCTATTGTTTCCAATTAGAGCTTGGAGGTCAGTATATTCCCCTGAAGAAGCCCTTGAGGGTGAAACCGGTTGGGATAACAGCTGACTGAAGCCAGTAAACTATATGACTGTGCTCCTTTCATGTAATATCTGGAACATTTTAAATCTTACTGTCTTTGTATAATTAATTTACATATATTTTTTTTATTATTTTGTTAAAATAAAGATTTATTGTTTTATACAAAACTTTATTGATTCTGATCAATTCCACAGCACCGCATAATCCCTCAAGGGGAACATAGTCTTCTCTATTCCATGTGCTGCTATGTTTTTCAGCCTTTCATCCACTTTTATTTATTTATTAATTAAAGGGGTTAAAGGTTGTGGTTAGGATTAGGGGTTAATTTATTTATTTTATTTATTATTATTTATTGACTTATTATTATTATTTATTTATTTTGTTAGGTTAGGGGTTAGGATTAGTGGTTAATACTAGGGTTTGGGGTTAATATTAGGGTTAGGATTAGGTGTTAATATTAGGCTTAGGGGTTAGAAATAGGGTTAGGGGTTAGTATTAGGGTTAAAGTTAGAGTTAGGGGTTAGGATTCGAGTTAGGGATTCATATTAGGATTAATATTAGGGTTAGGGGTTGGGATTAGGTGTCAATATTAGGGTTAGGGGTTAATATTAGGGTTAGGGGTTAGTATTAGGGTTAACCTCTTCATGCCGGCTCCTCAAGGCCCTTTAAGCAGTTTATGACGCTGGGAGGCGGGACAGGGCGTAAAAGCACAGGACTGCCATGATTGGCTGTCATGGTGGTCACATGATCCAAAAACGCCCAAATGCAAGCAGCGATCAGGAGCTTTCGGTTAGACGCCGGCAACTGCTGCGGGAGCGCTCTCGGCACAGCTGTATAGACAGTAAATCACGCAAATATGCACCCCCTTGGTGCCAAGGACCAGGGACCGAGTGCCCGCATATTTGTGTGCGGCTGGCGCCAGAAGGTTAATATTAGGGTTCGGGGTTAGGATTAGAGTTAGGGGTTAATATTAGGGTTTGGGGTTAATGTTAGGGTTAGGGGTTAGGATTAGGTGTTAATATTAGGCTTAGGGGTTAGAAATAGGGTTAGGGGTTAGTATTAGGGTTAAAGTTAGAGTTAGGGGTTAGGATTCGGGTTAGGGGTTCATATTAGTGGATTAGGTGTCACTATTAGGGTTAGGGGTTAGAAATAGGGTTAGGGGTTAATATTAGGGTTAGAGGTTAGGATTAGGGTTGGGGTTAACCTCTTCATGCCGGCTCCTCAAGGCCATTTAAGCAGTTTATGATGCTGGGAGGGGGGACAGGGCGTAAAAGCACAGGACTGCCATGATTGGCTGTCATGGTGGTCATATGATCCAAAAACGCCCAAATGCAAGCTTTCAGGATCTTTCAGGAGCTTTCGGTTAGATGCCGGCAACTGCTGCAGGAGCGCTCTTGGCACAGCTGTATAGACAGCAATTCACACAAATATGCGCCCCTTGGTGCCATGGACCAGGGGCCAAGTGGCCACATATTTGTGTGCGTCTGGTGCCAGAAGGTTAATATTAGGGTTCGGGGTTAGGATTAGAGTTAGGGGTTAATATAAGGGTTAGGGGTTAATATTAGGGTTATTTTATTTACAATATTTATTTTTATTATTTATTTTTTATTTATGTCTTTTTATTTATTATTTATTTATGGATTATTATTTATTTAATTATTGTATTTGAGCAATAAAACCCCCTCAGAAACACGTGCCAAAACATGCTAAAACACTCAAAAAGGCACTAATCAAGTGTTTCCAAGCATTTTCAAAAAATGCTTTGAAAACACACCATGTACCAATTTTGAGCTACAAAAAAAGCTCCGGAACTTTTTTGAGCTTCAGGTGCTTGGCTTCAGGCGACTTGTATTGGAGATGCAAACCAACTCCATAGACAATAATTGATTTTTTTTTCCTATAACATTTTGGAGCTTCAAGCTCCAAAACGCTGTGTGAATGGGTGTTGGTGTGAATGGGGTGGTGTGTGCACCGGTGTGCAATGCGTTGTGATAATGCATTGCGGTGCTCGCTTTATTCCTTCTTTTTTTTTTGTTTTCGCAATTTTGTGCACTGCATCACATTGCAATGTGTTTAACACAAAAATGCAGTGCAAAAGTGCAACACGCCCTATTTTTTTACAGCACAAAAAAAATAAGACATATTGCATTTTTGCGTTGCATGCATTGCAACATGCTGAAGAACACAAAATATATAGCATAGAAAAAATGAAGGGAAAAAAGCAAGCGCCCGCAATGCATTATCAATTTGAACTGAAGTCGTAGGACATAAAACCTTGCTCTTGCGTTGGGACTGCGTTGGGCAACACTACTGGTATGAATGAGCCCTAAAAACCTGACAGAGGTTCTAACCCCTCACCACTCCATTCAAAATGAAACAGAAAAGTCTGCCTGGAGACACAGTGTAATCTCCTGAGACTAATCTCTTAACAATCTTCTCCAGAAGAATGAAATCGCAGCTTTCTCTCTCCAGGGGATTTAGTTCTCAGCCTCTTGTCTGGCCCTATAGCAGAAACAAAAGCCTGACTGTGACATCATGGCTTCTTTGTGTTGTGGATACAACAAGCTATTGCGCAAAGTGTAATTCAACCCAATGGTGGCCCCTCCCACATCCACCGATTATGACCGCCGCTGAGATCCACACAGCTTATGGGAAGTGATCCGAATTTTCTACAGAGGGACGTCTGCAGCTCTCTATAAGATAGAAGACAGACATCCGCAGTGTGCGTAGTATAGGGCCACCCACCATTTTCTTCATGAGAGGAGCTCTCCTTTAAGTTAAATGATCCCTAATCTATATTAACTATTTTATTCATTTAACCACTTGACCTCCGGAAGCTTTTACTCCCTTCATGACCAGGGCATTTTTGCTATTCGACACTGTGCTACTTAACTGGTAATTGTGCGGTCATGCAACACTGTACCCAAATTAAATTTATACAATTTATTTCCGACAAATAGAGCTTTCTTTTTGTGATATTTGATCACCACTGGGTTATTTTTCATTATATAAACAAAAAAAGACTGTAATTTTTAAAATAAAAAACAGTATTTTTTATTTTCTGCATTAAACATATCTAAAAAAAAAAAAAAAAAAAAAAAATCTAATTTCTTCATACATTTAGGCCAAAATGTATTCACTTACATGTCTTTGGTAAAAAAATTCCCAATAAGTGTATATCGATTGGTTTTTGTGAAAGTTATAGAAACTACAAATTATGGTATACCGTATCTCACAAAAGTAAGTACACCCCTCACATTTTTGTAAATATTTTACAAAATATTTTATTTACCTCAGCAGTAAATCCCTTGTAGCAACATAAGACCCACCAGCAACAATAGGTTTCCCACTAGCAACATAAGATCCACCAGCAACAATAGATCTCCCACCATCAACGATAGACCCCCAGAAACAATAAATCCCAGAGTAGCCAGCAACAATAGACCTCCAAGAATTCTCCACCATCCAAGGATAAAAATTAATACAAATAAACATCAATGAAAATAGAATCCTCTTTTTCCTAAAAGCATATACAGTATCTCACAAAAGTGAGTACACCCCTCGCATTTTTGTAAATATTTTATTCTATCTTTTCATGTGACAACACTGAAGAAATGACACTTTGCTACAATGTAAAGTAGTGCGTGTACATCTTGTATAACAGTGTAAATTTGCTGTCCCCTCAAAATAACTCAACACACAGCCATTAATGTCTAAACTGCTGGCAACAAAAGTGAGTACATCCCTAAGTGAAAATGTCCAAATTGGCCCCAATTAGCCATTTTCCCTCCCCGGTGTCATGTGACTCGTTAGTGTTACGAGGTCTCAGGTGGGAATGGGGAGCAGGTGTGTTAAATTTATTGTTATCACTCTCACTCTCTCATACTGGTCATTGGAAGTTCAACATGGCACCTCATGGCAAAGAACTCTCTGAAGATCTGAAAAATAGAATTGTTGGTCTACATAAAGATGGCCTAGGCTATAAGACGATTGTCAAGACCCTGAAACTGAGCTGCAGCACTGTCATGAAACCTTAGTAAACATTCTGCCTTGAAATATAAACAAACATTAATGTCTGATCTGTTGCCTACCTTTGCTGCATGTGTCCAGTTAAAGGCCGGGCCTCCCTCACCTGTGTGCTTTAGTAGGCCCTCCTCAGCTGGCCTCCGCCCTGGCCTTAATTGGTAACAGGATATAAGCCTGGCAGTTAAAGGTGCCGTGACAAGCACGGTGGCCAAGACCATAGAGTGGTTTAACAGGACAGGTTCCACTCAGAACAGGCCTCACTATGGTCGACCAAAGGAGTTGAGTGCACGTGCTCAGCATCATATCCAGAGGTTGTCTTTGGGAAATAGACGTATGAGTGCTGCCAGCATTGCTGCAGAGGTTGAAGGGGTAGGGGGTCAGCCTGTCAGTGCTTAGACCATACGCCGCACACTGCATCAAATTGGTCTGCATGGCTGTCAACCTAGAAGGAAGCCTTTTCTAAAGATGATGCACGAGAAAGGCCGCAAACAGTTTGCTGAAAACAAGCAGACTAAGGACATGGATTACTGGAACCATGTCCTGTGGTCTGATGAGACCAAGAAAAACTTATTTGGTTCAGATGGTGTCCAGCATGTGTAGCAGCAACCAGATGAGGAGTAGAAAGACAAGTGTGTCTTGCCTACATTCAAGCATGGTGGTGGGAGTGTCATGGTCTGGGGCTGCATGAGTGCTGCCGGCACTGGGGAGCTACAGTTCATTGAGAGAACCGTGAATGCCAACATGTACTGTGACATACTGAAGCAGAGCATGATCCCCTCCTTTTGGAGACTGGGCCGCAGGGCTTTATTCCAATATGACGATAACGACCCCAAACACACCTCCAAGACAACCACTAAAGGGTAAAAGTGATGGACTGGCCAAGCATGTCTGCAGACCTAAGCCCTATTGAGCATCTGTGGGGCATCCTCAAATTGAAGGTGGAGGAGCGCAAGGTCCCTAACATCCACCAGTTCTGTAATGTCGTCATGGAGGAGTGGAAGAGGACTCCAGTGGCAACCTGTGAAGCTCTGGTGAACTCCATGCCCAAGAGGGTTAAGGCAGTGCTGGAAAATAATGGCGGCCACACAAAATATTGACACTTTGGGCCCAATTTGGACATTTTCACTGAGGGGTGTACTCACTTTTGTTGCCAGTGGTTTAGACATTTAATGGCTGTGTGTTGAGTAATTTTGAGGGGACAGCAAATTTACACTGTTATACAAGCTGTACACTCACTACTTTACATTGTAGCAAAGTGTCATTTCTTCAGTGTTGTCACATGAAAAGATATAATAAAATATTTACAAAAATGTGAGGGGTGTACTTACTTTTGTGAGATATTGTATATACTGGAATTTTGTTTTAATACAGTACTACCAATGGAGGTGATCAGCGACTTATAATGGGACTGCAATAGTGCGGCAGTCAATCTGACACTAACTTACACTGAGTGGGAACTGGCTGATTGTCACTGACATCACCAGTGCCATTAATACAGTGATCAGTGATAAGGCTATACACTGTCATTGTACTAATGAGGAAGGGGTTAACATTTTGGGTTATCAAGGGGTTAAATGTGTGCCTAACTACATGTAATGTGTGCTGATTACAGCTATAGAGAGATGGAGTAATCATACTGAGCTCCCCCTAGTGGCTAATTTTAAAATCTCTACATTTATTATGATAAGAAAAATATGGAAGATATAAACATGTGAACGTCACATCAAATATGACATAAACACTGCAATAAGATTTCAAAGTATTTACTAATAACAATATGCTATCTACTATGGCTTTAAATATAGAACCTCTGCTCCTTTCTTCATAGCGTTGCACAACACACTGATTGAGTTTTATTGTTCCTCCCTCAAAGCAATATTTACTTAGTGTCCAATTCTGATTGTCTCAGCAGTTGCGTTGGGATGCTGAGTGGACTCCCGGATATGCAGCCAGTAGGTGCAAATCCAGTCTGCATGTAGTGCCATAATGGAGATATGGAACAGCAAAATATCACAAAACTTACTCTTCAGTAAATTAATGAAAAATATGAACAACCCCGAAGTGTTCTCATGGAAAATTCCCTTTACAGCAAGCTTTGTTCTATTCCCTGGCTCCTGCTTGTCATTGGTGGATTCACCTCTAGCTAGCTGTGTTCAGTTTGGTTTGGTTCTGAGGAATTCTCAAGGTCGGCTCATGAAACAGAATTTACTCAAATAAGAGCCAATAAATGCACCCGGAGCGCTGGAAGCACCAGGCAGCACAGCTCATAAAAGCCTGCAGAATTCTAATGTGCAGCAATGTGACATTGAAGAGTCCTATGTGCAGTCAGGTGACAGCAGATATGTGATTTATGGGTGACTCAGTATCCCCCCTGCTGGGGAAACATGGAAGAACAAGGTGTGCTGAAGTGTATCTAAGGCAATTTTTTTCTTTTAGTTTTGGATGGGGTATATGGTATGGGTAGAACCTCTGTCAGTTGTTTTATTGTCTGTGTCCCTGATAAGTATTTGTCCTGGTGGCAGAAAATCCAGAATGTAACTGTGATCAGCACAGGTGGTGCTGGAAACCTTCCAATGGGCTGGACACACTTCCATAGACCTGACATTCGACTTTCTTTTTTTCTAATTGGAAATCCATGTAATGATCACTGTATTTGTATTAGGTTTGCTATTATCATTGATTAACAATTTATTTCCAAAGCTACATCCCACTTGCTCACTGCTGTATTTTGACTCTCAGCTAGTGATTGGGAAAAATGAGCATTTTATAGGTGAATCTGGAACAAATCTTTCAATGGGGACACCTGCTTAGAGAAAATTTCCCTCATGTTGGAAAGATTTCATCGCACTTCCTGCGTCCTTTACCTGGGGAAGAGATGGCACCAGGATGCAGTATGGGAAGAAGGCAGGCTGGCGTAGGCAGTGTGATGCTTTGGACAATGTTCTGCAGGGTAAACTTGGGTCCTGCCTAGGGTTGCCACTTTTTCTTCAAGCCAAACCCAAACACTTTAGCGGCGCACAACTACATTTTTTTTTTTAGCATTCATTATAGGATTGTAAAAGACCTGGAGATCCTTTGGGCGCTCCAAAGAGAATAGTAATGTGGCGTGCATAGTGCCCCTTCACCCTCCTGTCAGGCCCTGTTCTGAGCCACATTCCTGTCTGAATATTGTGTCCGGGTTTCAGTCTGCCTGAAACCCGGACATATGATTTCAAACCCGAACCCTGCCATTCATGTGGATGTTAATACTTTGACACAAACCACCTACCTGAACATTGTTGGTGACCAAGTACACCTCTTCATGGAAACAGTTTTCCCTGATGGCAGTGGCTTCTTTCAACATTATAATGTGCCCTGCTTCACTGAAAAAACGGTTGAAGAATGGTTTGAGGAATACAACAATTAGTTTGAGGTGTTAAAGTGATACTAAAGGTTTGTTTCTTTTTTTAAAAAAAGAACAAACATGTCATACTTACCTCCTCTGTGCAGCGTTTTTTCACAGATCCTCCTCTTCTGGGGTCCCTCAGCGGCACTCCTGGCTCCTCCTCTTCTCGAGTGCCCCATCAGGGAAGCGTTTTTCCTGGGGGCTCCCGTGGGGGCGCGCTCCCATGTCTTGCTGCTGCGTCCATTGGCACAAACAGCAGGGCTCACCTCCCGGCTCCCGCATCACTGGACTTGGTTGACAACAGCAGGAACCAATGGCTCCCCTGCTATCAATCTATTCAATGAGGACCGGAGCCCGAGGCTGGAGCTGCTAGGCTCGTCCCCAGGCTCAGGTAAGTAAAAGGGGGGCTCTGGGGGGCAGCTGCAACAGAAACGTTTTTACACCTTAATTCATAGAATGTATTAAGGTGAAAAACCGTGAGGGTTTACAACCCTTTTAACTTGTCCTCCAAATTCTGCAGATCTCAATCCAATCCAGCATCTGTGGGATGTGCTGGAAAAAAAAGTCTGATCCATTGAAGGTTTATCATTTCCAATGCAAGGTAAAGCTGTGCTTGCTGAACACAGCAATGCTGTTATTGTCATCCCATAATTGTCCTGGAGATTTTGGCACAATGACGGCAAAGCCAGAGAGCCTCGAAGGCAGCCAACCAAGAGAGAATCCTGTTTACTCTTCTCTTTGAAAATAATAAAATGTTTTACTCTAATCCAAGGGTCTCCAAACTTTCTAAATAGAGGGCCAGCTGACTGTCCTTCAGGCTTTAGGGGGGGGTCAGACTGTGGCTGGTAGGATTAGAAAACGCCTTGGCACCAGTAGAAATTAACAGTGCCTCCTT
This sequence comes from Glandirana rugosa, assembly GCA_018402905.1. Taxonomy (NCBI): domain Eukaryota; kingdom Metazoa; phylum Chordata; class Amphibia; order Anura; family Ranidae; genus Glandirana; species Glandirana rugosa. Next base: position 43,076 of record BLSH010340646.1, on the reverse strand, counting down.
ATTGGTTTTAGTGGAAGAAATAGTGCCCCATTGTTGGTCTCAGCGGCATAAATGGTTCTCTACTGATGCCATTCAGGGGAGAAATGGTGCCCTATCATTGGAGTCAGTGGATGGAATGGTTCCACATGGGCTGGATACAGGCAAGCAAAGGGCCACATCTGGCACGTGGGCCGCAGTTTGGAAACTACTGCTCTAACCTAAGCCTAACTTAACCCTGACCATCCAACTCTATCCCTAACTCTTTAAACCAAACCCCAATCCTCAGCATAATTCTAACTGTACCCTAACATCACCCTAACCCCTTAAACCTCTAACCCTAATACAACCCTAACCCCCTAACACTAATCCTTATCCTAACCCCCAAATCCTCTAACACTTAACCATAATGCTGGCCCTAACCCTAACATAACCCTAAACCCCTAACCCTCTAACACTAACCCTAATTCTTGGCCTAACCCAACCCCAATGTAACCCTAACCTCCTAACCCTGATCCTAACCCCTTACCTATATTCCTAACTCTGTAACCCTAACCCTGAGCATAATTATAACTATACCCTACATAATAACCCCCTAAACCTAACCCAACCCTAACCCACTGACCCTAATCCTGACCCTAACCGAACCCCAATTTAGGGGGTTAGGGTTATGCTAGGGTACAGTTAAAATTGGGCTCAGGGTTAGGGTTAGAGCATCTGCAATAGAGTTACTGGGTTAGGGGTTTGTGTTTACAAACCCCTAACCCAGTATCTCTATCCCAAACGCTCTAACCCTAACCCTAACCCCAATTTTAACTGTACCCTAGCATAACCCTAACCCCCTAAATATCTAACCCTAATCCAACTTCCTAACACTAACCCTACTCCTGATCCTAACCCCATTGTAACCCTAACCCCCTAATCCTCTAACACTAACCCTTTTGCTGATCCTAACCCTTACATGCCCACAAACTACTAACTCTCTAACACTAACCCTAATCCTGACCCTAACCCAACCCAAATGTAACCCTAAATCCCATAACCCTGTATCCCAAACTCTCTAACCCTATCCTTAAGCCCAATTCTAACTGTATCCTAACATAACCCTAACTCCCTAAACCTCTATCCCTAACGCAACCCTAACCCCCTAATCCTCTAACACTAACTCTAAACCTGATTCTAATGCAAATGTAATATCGCAACCCCTAACTCTCTAAACATTAACCCTAATCCTGACCCTAACCAAATCCCAATGTAACCCTAAACCCCTAACCCAGTAACTCTATCCCTAACGCTCTAACCCTAACCCTGAGCCTAATTTTAACTGTACCCTAACATAACCCTAACCCCCTGAACCTCAAACCTTAATCAAACCCTAACCCCCTAACACAAACCCTACTCCTGATTCTAACCCCAAGGTAACCCTACGCCCCTAATCCTCTAACACTAACCCTAATGCTGATCCTGACCCTTAGGTAACCATAAACTACTAATTCTCTAACACTAACCATAATCTTGGCCCTAACCCAACCCCAATGTAACCCTAAACCCCTGACCCTTACCCCCAATTCTATCTTTAACTCTCTAACCCTAACCTTGAGCCCAATTATAACTGCACCCTAATATAACCCTAACCCCCTAAAACTCTATCCCTACCCAACCCTTACCCCCTAATCCTCTAACACTAACCTTAATCCTGATTCTAAAACTAACATAACCCTAAACCCCTAACACTCTAACATTAACCCTAATCCTGACCCTAACCCAATGTAACACTCCCTAATCCTAACCCTAAACCAAATGTAACCCTAACTCCCTAATCCTGACCCTAATTCATTGTAACCATAACTCCCTAATCCTGACCCTAACCCAATGTAACCCCAACTCCCTAATCCTGACCCTAACCCAATGTAACCCTAACTCCCTAACTCTCTCCTCAACTCTGTAATCTTAACCCTCCTAAACCTTTAATCCTAACCCAACCTTTACCCATACCCCTAACCCTTTAACACTAACACCAACCTTCACTCTAACCAACCCCCAAGGTAACACTACCTCCCTAACCCTGGTATTAAGCCCCTAACTCTCTAACCCTAACCCTGAACCTAATTCTATATGTAATATAACATAACCCTACCCTCCTAAACCTTTAATCCTAACCCAACCCTTACCTGCTAACCCTAACACTAACCCTGAATCTGATCCTAACCCTAATGTAACTTTAACTCCCTAACCCTCTAACACTAACCCTAATCCTGACTCTAACCTTAACCCAACCCCAATTTAACCCTAACCCCTAACCTTTTTAACCCTTATCCCCTAATCCTATGAGCAATGTCCCTGGCAGTAGGGGGTGGGTACTAGTACATAGTTGGTGAGGGTGTTAGATACTCAGATTTCCTACTTGCTACTTTCCAGCCACAATGACAGAAGACAAAAAAAATGTTAATTGTATTTAGTAATCTCAGTGCTGGCAGTGGTCGCTGTGTTCACAGCTGGCGGCCAGCCTTTGAAGCGTGATAACTAGTGAGCCTGACGTGTAATTTCTGTTAATTTCATACTGTTTACACGTGAAGTTGTATTTATCTTGGCCACATTCAATCCCCCCCCCCACCCCCATCCTGGTACAGCTGCAAATTATTGAACGTGCTCACCATGGAAACTGCAAAGGAAATATACAAACCCAATTCTATAAATATACCATCATACCTTAAAGGGAAACTCCACCCTAAAAACTCAGATTCACTTCTAGACTTTCTGCAATTGCATCATTGTATCTGCAAATCTCCTGTACTGGGTGTCACAAGTTACACCTCGGAGATTGGGGTGATGGCACTGGAACCCCGAGGTTTCATTAAGTTACAGTTTTATACTGTTATTGTCATCTGACAGCATGATAGTGTTGTGACTATGGGGAATATTGGGCTGGTGTCTTCTACACGTCCATGGATTCTCACAGTCACCTTGGCTTATGATGGAGATGGGTAAATCAAGAACTGAAGTGACACTTCGTTATACTATATTTGGGTCCAAAAATAAGTCTGCTCCAAATTCTATATAAAATGCAACGCGTTTCAGGGGCTGTACTCCACCCACTTCACCAGGGACAAAAAAAATGACATGAAATATAAAACATAATACTAATAAATATCTATTATACAAATCAAAGTAATGACATAGAAGATAATAAATACATGTCTTTATATTATAATTCTCAAATTGTTTTGGACGTCTTTAAGATCTAATATAATAAAAATGCAAATCCTGGATTGATAATAATAACAAAAACACTAAATTGATGCTATTATAACAGAATCATACTCATAAAATAATAATAATAAATTATTATTATTCACAATAGTAATTATAATAATGATAGCAACAAAGTGAAAATAATAACTTTAATAATAATAATAAGAAGAAGAATAATCATTCATCCGCTACTACATCACTACAGCAACATGGTGACAATCGCAGTGTGATGGGTTATTCTGGTGATTGTAATAATAATAATGATAGCATTCTTAAAACTAAAGCAATACAAATGACACCTCTGATCCTTCCAGCTCTGGGATTATGTAACACAATGCGGGTATCAGCAACTGTGAACTAGACATAGATCATTGACAGTTCACTAGCTGGGTGGGGTAAATAAAGGTGATGCTCTAAAAAAATATTTGTGGAAAAAAAAAAATTTGTGAAATTAATTTTATATCACAGGAGGTGGGGGATGGGGGGGGGGGGGGTGCAGCGGTGACACAGAAAGGAGGAGTATAGACTACAGTGCCCCCCGTGTGCTGTGCAATCACACGACTGGCTGAACAGAATTACAATTGTTCAGGTTTCAGCTGTATATTTATCTTTCTATCTTCAGCTCTAGAGTAGAATTAAAGGCCAAACTTGTTTATTTATTTTTATTTTGGCTAGAGTAAGGGAAAGATTTTTTGCCCTCTGTGTCTCATTGGGGAGATTTCCTTCCACTTCCTGTCCCATAGCCAAAACAGGAAGTGAGGGGAAATCTCTGCAAAGTGAGAGGAATCCCTGGTTGTCAGAACTACTAGTGTCCCCATTGGATGATTTCTCCATCATTCCGGTTCTGGTGACAACCCAAAATTTGGGACTTTCTTTAATTTTCACTTTAGGTGATAATGGCCACCAGGACAAATAGAATGGGTGAATCTCCCTCACGGGGGACATAAGCAGTAATAAAAGCCCGACAGGGGTTCTTATCCCTCTCCACTCTATCCAAAACTGGAGAAAAAAAGATTTGTTATACTTTAACCACTTCCCATCCATTCATGTACCTATACGTATGCTGCACTTTTGGTGGTTATATTGGGATGATATGCAGCTGCATGCATCACCCCAGTATCGTTTTTTGGAGTCGGCAGTTGGCTCTCTTGTAATAGCAATTGGAACAGCTGACTAGCAGCTCGACTGCTATTATAAGCAACAGAAGGGGACCCCCCCCCCCCTCCCGCAGCTTGCTCCAGGTCTCCTGATCCCACTGGGAGACCCAAGCGGCCAGCTGGGAGTGTCCAGTGGCTGGCCGGACACCCAAGCAAAGCTAGGGTCGGCTTTGATTGGTTGATCGCAATAATAACTCGGAAGCTATTGACATTGGCTTTATCGGAAACCTTCGACGCCATCATTTAAAAATCAAAAACATTCAAAAACACTGATCTTTGGTGCAGAGGAGGGATTTGGGGTCTTATAGACCCCAGATCTCCCCATAAAGAGTACATGTTACATGCCTATTACTGTCACAAGGGATGTTTACATTCCTTGTGACAGCAAAAAAGTGATAAAAAAAATTAAAAGCAACAGTGTAAAATTAAAAAAAATAATAAAATAAATTATAATCATAAAAAAATAAATGAAGGTGCCCCTGTCCCCCTGATCCCGCACCCATGCAAACAGCGAGGTATCACTGAGAACGTCAGATCATGGGCAGTAATTCTAGCACCAGACCTCCTCTGTAAAAGATTTTAAAGTATGTTTTATGGATAGTAAAATCGTTGTTTGTCGCCCTTTGACGTGTGACATGTTTGGTATCTATTTACTCGGCGTGACATCATCTTTTATAATTTACAAAATATTATGTTATGTATTGTGTCTTTTTGCGTTAAAATTCAAAAAAGTCTATTTTTTCCAAAAAAAAAATTGTGTTTTAAAAAACGCTGCGCAAATACTGTGTGACATAAAAAATTGCAAAGCCCACCATTTTATTCTCTAGGGCCTCTGCTTAAAAAAAAAAATGTTTGGGGATTTTCTGTCAAATAAATGCCTATTGTTAGAAGCCAAAGAAGGCCTGGACTGACGGACATTGAATGGCCCATCCTCTAGTGCCCACCTGCAGAAATTCCAAGTCAGGCTGATTGTTAGCATTGCCTGAAGTGAAGGAAGTTTTCAAGCTAATAATAAACGGAATTGATTAAAGCTAAGATCTTCCGGCTTTGTCTATGAGGAAGGAGAGATAATCTCGGTGATTTGCAGTGTTGTTGGTAGAAAATCACCGGGAATGAGGAATGTAGGACACGCTGTCAGATGCGGCTGAGTCACGGCGGGCAGCCAGAGCGAAACTCAGCTTTCCTTTTTTTTTTTTTTTTTTTTTTTTTTTTTCCGACGGGCGGC
>BLSH010340646.1:1934-26092 GCA_018402905.1 Glandirana rugosa | reverse complement strand
TGAACAGTTTCCTGGAAAGTGGATTGGTCGTCGTGGGCCAGTTAAATGGCCCCCAAGGTCTCCCGATCTGACCCCCTTAGACTTTTATCTTTGTTTCTATTCTCTTTCACCAATGTCCACATATGATTTAGGCTAGGTTCACACTGCTGCGGTGCGGGAACCCTGCGAATTCACTGCGGGTTCCCGCATCGCAGGTCTCTGAGCGGCAGTTCACACTGCCATATGCGATCTCTGGGGAGTGTCAATACAATGTTAATGACACCCCCAAATGAGTACGCATATCGCACTGCGAACTGCAAACTCGCACAGGAATCAGATCGCATGGTGTGAACCACCATGCGATCCGATTCTGACCCTGCGAAAAAAAAGGGTCCTGTGCGAGTTTGCTCCGATTGCGATGCGAATTCAGCCATACAATCTCTATGGCTGATTTTGCATCGCACAGAGATCGCATATGGTTCACACTGCAGTGCGGTGCAAAATCATATGCGATCTCTGTGATCGGAGCAGTGTGAACCTAGCCTTAGATCAGCCTTTCTCAGCCAGGATTCTGTGGAACCCCAGGGTCTCTTCAGAGGTCGCTAGGGGCAGTGATCAATTTTTACCTTATACCACTGACTCCAATAATAATTTTGACTATCTTTAAGTTGGACAGTCTTCCCATTAACCACCAGTCTATGAAGACCCATCTCCACTGAACACCTATACAACTATATAACAAAAGCCCTTCACCAATGACCAACTAGACAACTATATATGAAGGCCCTTCTCCACTGACCTCATATATAAGAAGGTTCTTCTCCATTGACCACCTATAGACCTATATAAGAAGGCCCTTCTCCATTGACCACCTATACAAGAAGGTCCTTCTTCATTGACTTCCTATAAATCTTTATAAGAAGACCCTTCTCCATTGCCCCCCTATACACCTATATAAGAACACCCTTCTCCATTGACCTCCGATACACCTTTATAAGAAGATCCTTCTTCATTGACCTCCTATAAACCTACAGTCAGGTCCATAAATATTGGGACATCAACACAATTCTAATATTTTTGGCTCTATACACTAACACAATGGATTTGAAATGAAACGAACAAGATGTGCTTTAACTGCAGACTTTCAGTTTTAATTTGAAGGTATTTACATCCAAATCAGGTGAACGGTGTAGGAATTACAACAGTTTGTATATGTGCCTCCCACTTTTTAAGGGACCAAAAGTAATGGGACAGATTAACGCTCAGCTGTTCCATGGCCAGGTGTGTGTTATTCCCTCATTATCCCATTTACAAGGAGCAGATACAAGGTCCAGAGTTCATTTCAAGTGTGCTATTTGCATTTGGAATCTGCTGCTGTCAACTCTCAATCTGAGATCCAAAGAGCTGTCACTATCAGTGAAGCAAGCCATCATTAGGCTGAAAAAAATAAAACAAACCCATCAGAGAGATAGCAAAAACATTAGGTGTGGCCAAATCAACTGTTTGAAACATCATTAAAAAGAAAGAACGCACCGGTGAGCTCAGCAACACCAATAGACCCAGAGGACCATGGAAAACAACTGTGGTGGATGGCTGAAGAATTATTTCCCTGGTGAAGAAAACACCCTTCATAACATTGGCCAGATCAAGAACACTCTCCAGGAGGTAGGTGTATGTGTGTCAAAGTCAACAATCAAGAGAAGACTTCACCAGAGTGAATACAGAGGGTTCACCACAAGATGTAAACCATTGGTGAGCCTCAAAAACAGGAAGGCAAGATTAGAGTTTGCCAAACAACATCTAAAAAAGCCTTCACAGTTCTGGAACAACATCCTATGTACAGATGAGACCAAGATCAACTTGTACCAGAGTGATGGGAAGAGAAGAGTATGGAGAAGGAAAGGAACTGCTCATGATCCAAAGCATACCACCTCATCAGTGAAGCATGGTGGTGGTAGTGTCATGGCGTGGGCATGTATGGCTGCCAATGGAACTGATTCTCTTGTATTTATTGATGATGTGACTGCTGACAAAAGCAGCAGGATGAATTCTGAAGTGTTTAGGGCAATATTATCTGCTCATATTGAGCCAAATGCTTCAGAACTCATTGGACGACGCTTCACAGTGCAGATGGACAATGACCCAAAGCACACTGCAAAAGCAACCAAAGATTTTTTTAAGGGAAGGAAGTGGAATGTTATGCAATGGCCAAGTCAATCACATGACCTGATTCCGATTGAGCATGCATTTCACTTGCTTAAGACAAAACTGAAGGGAAAATGCCCCAAGAAAAAGCAGGAACTGAAGACAGTTCAGTAGAGGCCTGGCAGAGCATCAACAGGGATGAAACCCAGCGTCTGGCGATGTCTATGCGTTCCAAACTTCAGCCTGTAATTGACTGCAAAGGATTTGCAACCAAGTATTAACCGGTTCAGCCCCAGCGCCGTAAATAGGCAGCGGTCGGCTTTGAGCGGCTCTACCGGGATATAGCCTGCAGCTGCAGGCTATATCCCGGTATCATTTTTTAGAGCTGGCGGTCGGCTATCCAGGGGTAACGACCGATCTGGCTCGGGAGCCGCCCGGTCGTTATCCCAGGGGGCAGGAGGGGACATCCCCCCCTCCCGCCACCTTCCGCCGCAAAGGAGGGATGGGGGGTCTTTTAGACAAGAAGGTCCTTCTCCATTGACTTCCTATAAACCTTTTAAAGAAGGCCCTTCTCCATTGACCACATATATACCTTTATAAGAAGGACCTTCTCCAATGACCAACTAGACAACTATATATGAAGGCCCTTCTCCACTAACCATCTATACACTGTAAGATTGGGTCTATCAGACTCAAGCGGTAGGTGTGTTTTCAATGAGTGTGCCAGTGCAAAACTATATCTATAAGGGCACGGAAGCCCACATTTATTTAAAAATACGGAAACGTTAACAAAAGACATCAGTAGCACACGCAGCGGGTCCCACCATTACTGTGACTTGCACAATCAGAATACATCAGCCTCCTGGCTTACTCTCTTGCCACACAGCTGTTTCAGGCCTCCAGTCAAGGCCTTAGGTCTGCTCCTCAGCAGGGGCGTCACTAAGGGGTACCAGAGGGGGCCATCACCCCCCAAAATTTGCTGTGCCCCCCAATTAAAATGCCTTTGATTATTTTTTCCCCCGCATCTTGCTCGGACCACTCCAATATATGGGGTCAGTGTATATATAATATATGGAGTCAGTGTGTATATAATATATGGAGTTAGTATGTATATAATATATGGGGTCAGTGTGTATATAATATATGGGGTCAGTGTATATATAATATATGGGGTCAGTGTGTATAATATATGGGGTCAGCGTGTATATAATATATGGGGTCAGTGTATATATAATATATGGGGTCAGTGTGTATATAATATATGGGGTCAGTGTGTATATAATATATGGAGTCAGTGTATATAATATATGGGGTTAGTGTGTATATAATATATGGGGTTGGTGTGTATAATATATGGGGTCAGCATGTATATAATATATGGGGTCAGTGTATATATAATATTTGGGGTCAGTGTGTATAATATATGGGGTCAGTGTGTATATAATATATGGAGTCAGTGTGTATATAATATATGGGGTCAGTGTGTATATAATATATGGAGTCAGTGTATATAATATATGGAGTTAGTATGTATATAATATATGGAGTCAGTGTGTATATAATATATGGAGTCAGTGTGTATATAATATATGGGGTCAGTGTGTATAATATATGGGGTCAGTGTGTATATAATATATGGGGTCAGTGTGTATATAATATATGGAGTTAGTATGTATATAATATATGGAGTCAGTGTGTATATAATATATGGAGTCAGTGTGTATATAATATATGGGGTCAGTGTGTATATAATATATGGGGTCAGTGTGTATATAATATATGGGGTCAGTGTGTATATATAATATATGGGGTCAGTGTATATATAATATATGGGGTCAGTGTATATATAATATATGGGGTCAGTGTGTATATAATATATGGAGTTAGTATGTATATAATATATGGAGTCAGTGTGTATATAATATATGGGGTCAGTGTGTATATAATATATGGAGTCAGTGTATATAATATATGGGGTTAGTGTGTATATAATATATGGGGTCAGTGTGTATATAATATATGGGGTCATTGTGTATAATATATGGAGTCAGTGTGTATATAATATATGGGGTCAGTGTATATATAATATATGGGGTCAGTGTATATATAATATATGGGGTCAGTGTGTATAATATATGGGGTCAGTGTATATAATATATGGGGTCAGTGTATATATAATATATGGGGTCAGTGTGTATAATATATGGGGTCAGTGTGTATAATATATGGGGTCAGTGTGTATAATATATGGGGACAGTGTGTATGTATATAATATATGGGGTCAGTGTGTATAATATATGGGGTCAGTGTGTATAATATATGGGGACAGTGTGTATGTATATAATATATGGGGTCAGTGTATATATAATATATGGGGTTAGTGTGTATACAATATATGGGGTTAGTGTGTATATAATATATGGGGTCAGTGTATATAATATATGGGGTCAGTGTGTATAATATATGGGGTCAGTGTGTATATAATCTATGGGGTCAGTGTGTATAATATATGGGGTCAGTGTGTATATAATATATGGGGTTAGTGTGTATATAATATATGGGAGGGCAGTATGTAATACATGGGGTGATGGGAGGGGTCAGTGTATATATAATACATGGGGTGATGGTGGGTCAGTGTATATATAATACATGGGGTAATGGGGGGTCAGTGTATATATAATACATGGGATAATGGGGGGGGTCAGTGTATATATAATACATGGGATAATGGGGGGGTCAGTGTATATATAATACATGGGGTAATGGGGGGGGTCAGTGTATATATAACACATGGGATAATGGGGGGAGGGGGTCAGTGTATATATAATACATGGGGTAATGGGTGGGGGGGGTAGTGACACAGATGCATTTTACTTCAATTGCATCAGTATTTTCTTAAACTACATTACATGTGCTTAGGGGGTGAGGGGTTTAATACTGTACTAGTGGAAGGGAGTATTAAAACATGTGAAAGGGTCCCATTGCGGGGTCATAGAATAGGGCCCCAGAATATATATATATATATATAAGTGCATTTTATAGTTGCCCCCCCCCCCCACTTTTGTTCCTGTCCCTCCATGTGCCCCCCCTAAATATGAAAGCTGGAGACGCCACTGCTCCTCAGACAGCGCACCCCCACCAACAGAATGTAGAGATGATATTAGAGGTATAATAGAGCACTGATGTCTACTTAAAGAGAACCTGTTGCCTGCTCTGTGCCTCATGTGAGGGGCTTGCCAGCACCCGTATAATAGCAATAAAGTTACGTCAAAAAATGAAAGCTTTCATTAGGTTTTATAGCCCCTTTACTAACTTGTATATGCATTCCTACCATACAGCTTGCTGCAACCACAGTGATGCTGGAGAGTAAACTTCCACAGTACTTTATTCCTTGTCTCGTGTTTGTGGATCTGAATACGGACTTGGGAACCGCCGGTATTTTAGGTATTATACATTTTTATTTCATTTTACAGATCTTGTTTTGATTTTTTAATGCCTGCCGCTATTAGTGTTAAAGTGAACCTTGCACTAAAATCACATTAAAGTGGCTGTAAACCCCGCTTTGTTACTTTTACCTGCAGGTAAATCTATAATAAGGCTTATTTGTAGGTAAATTTAATATCTCCTAAATGTGCACAGTTTAGGAGGTATTCACCCTGCATGCAGCCGCTGACGTCAGTGGCGCATGCACTCTGAAAGTCTGGCATACCTAGGGCTCCTGCGCATGGGCTCCCAGGAGTGATGTCATTGCGGCTCTCGCCACTCACAACGCCAGAGCCCGTGAACCCAGAAGAAAGGACGGGGGACCATTGCAGCCCTCTCAGCGGTGTGTGGGCACCAGTGGAAGGGCTTCGTTCTAAGGTAAGTATCTCCTAATGTGCTAGAATGCAATACATACTAGCACATTATGCTATTGTCTTGCAGGTTTATTTTTTTTTTGTTTGTTTTTTTTTCAGCGGTTTCCTACTGCTTTAAAGCTGTAAACGAAAAAAAAAAACACCCATGGGATAAAATGTAGAAAATACATGTATCTTAGCCAGTACTTCTGCACAGAAGAAGCTGTTGTCATGTCACGTTCTGTCCAGTGAGATCTTGGGAACTGAATATCCCAGATTGACTATTCACAGGAAGCTTTGTATTTTTTTGGATGAATACAACGTGGTGCAGTGCGGTGCACTGCTGTACATTGACAGTTGATCCTGTGGCTACATACAGTGCTAAAAGCCGGGACCAGCTTGGTACAAATTAAATATTTAACCACGTCAATACAGGGCACTTTCACCCCTAGGCCATTTTTCAGCTTTCAGCAATGTCGAACTTTGAATTGCGTGGTCATGCAACACTGTACCCAAATTAATTTTTTATACTTTTCTTCACACAAATAGAGCTTTCTTTTGGTGGTATTTAATCACTGCTGAAATTCTTATTTTTTGCTAAAAAACGAAAAAATACCAACAATTTTGAAAAAAAAAAAAGTTTTTCTTAGTTAGGGCCCCTTTTTGGAATTCGGTGTTTTTTTATACATTTTTTTGGGGATTTGTATTTTAGCAAAAAGTAAGAAATATTGATTTTTTTGCAACATTTTTTTTTTTATTTATAGCGGTGATCAGAAATGACACAGAGGGGATCAAATACCACCAAAAGAAAGCTCTATTTATGGGAAAAAAAGGATGCAAATTTTGCTTGGGTACAACGTCGCACGACCGCGCATTGTCAGTTAAACGACGCAGTGCCGAATCGCAAAAGGTGCTCTGGTCCTAAAGTGTGAAATCCTTCCGGGGCTGAAGTGGTTAAGGTTTGACCAACTATTTCTAGTATGGTCACTTGTTGGGGAAATATCCCCCGGGTGGTGTCTCTGTTAGCAGGTCTCACAATAGTTGCTCCATCGATGTTAATGGGGAAGACAAATGATAGAGGGAAACCTCATAGCGTAAACCATTTAATTTATTAGATGTAAAAATGTACATTTTATACACTCACATGATTGGGTGCCTAGGTCCCGGCACCAGGTGTATACAGCATTGATATTGGGGGTCACTCTGCCGGCGTTGTGGTACATTCCATGATTCGCGGCTCGGTGTGATCCCCGGAAGGGACGTAGGCAGAAGGGTTATCGCGATGATGCGATCAAGCCTTGAATTGAGCATAGCAGTGTGTAAAGGGTTATGTGAGAATTTTGTAGTGTAGTAATCTGTGCCTCTTCCAGTTCAACTCTGAAAATTAAGCAATTATACAATCCTGTGCTACTGTTTGGAGAAATATATATTAGCTAAAGCACCAAACTGACTCTTTCCCTTCATAGGGATAGTCATAGTTACATAGTTACATAGTCAGTGAGGCTGGAAAAAGACACAAGTCCATCAAGTCCAACCCATGTGTGTGTTTTTTATTATGTCAGTAATACGTTGTATATCCCCCAATGTTGTGGTCCCTTAGGTGTGCATCTAGTAGTTTTTAAAAATTTTCTATACTACCAGCAGAAACCACTGTTTCTGGAAGAGAATTCCACATTCGCACTGCTCTTACCGTAAAGAACCCCCTACGCATCTTAAGGTTAAAACGCCTTTCTTTCATTCTCAGTGAATGGCCGCGTGTCTTCTTGTTTTCCCTTGCGCTGAATAGTATTGCCCCTATAGTGGGGTCACCAGTACAGTATTTGTACATTGAAATCATATCCCCTCTCAAGCGTCTTTTCTCCAGAGAGAATAAGTTCAGTGCTTGTAATCTTTCCTCATAACTAAGGTCCTCTAATCCCTTAACTAGCTTTGTTGCCCTTCTCTGAACCCTTTCCAATACCAGGATGTCCTTCTTGAGGACCGGTGCCCAGAACTGGACGGCATACTCCAGGTGCGGCCTCACCAGGGACTTGTATAGTGGGAGAATTATTGATTTATCCCTGAAGTTAATCCCTTTTTTGATGCATGCCAACACTTTGTTAGCTTTGCTTGCAGCAGCATGCCACTGCTGAGCCTGTTCTCCACTATGACCCCTAGGTCTTTTTCCATCCTAGATTCCCCCAGGGGCTCTCCCCCTAGTGAGTAATTTGCGTTCACGTTCTTGGTACCCAAATGCATTATCTTACATTTTTCTACGTTAAATTTCATTTGCCACTTGTCTGCCCACCCCATTAATTTATTTAGATCTTCTTGCAGTGTTTCCACATCCTGTGGAGAATTTACTGCTCTGCTTACCTTGGTATCATCTGCAAATATTGAGATTGAGCTCTTCACCCCGTTCTCCAAATCATTTATGAATAAATTGATCCATGTTGAGGGACCTTAGTTTGTACAGTAAACGTTTATGGTAAACTGTATCAAATGCCTTTGCAAAATCCAGATACACCACATCTACAGGCCTTCCCTTATCTAGATGGTCGCTCACCTCCTCATAGAAGGTTAATAGATTGGTTTGGCAAGAACGATTTTTCCTGAAACCATGTTGATTACTGCTAATGATACCTTTTGTTACAATAATCTTGTATATAATCCCTTATTATTCCCTCCAAAAGCTTGCATATTATTGATGTTAAGCTAACTGGTCTATAATTCCCGGGGAGATGTCTTGGTCCTTTTTTATTTATTGGCACCACATTGGCTTTCTTCCAATCAGCTGGTATCATACCAGTCAGAAAACTGCTCTTAAAGATTAGGTACAAGGGTCTGGCAATAACTTGGCTAAGGTCCCTAAGGACCCTCGGGTGCAAGCCATCTGGGCCCGGTGACTTATTGGTGTTCAGTTTTTCCAGCCTATTCCTGATTTTATCCTCAGTCAGCCATGAGGGTGTTTCATGTGGTTTGTCTTGAGGACCAGCATTTTGGTTCTGTATAATTGAGCCCCCCATTTCCTTTGTGAATACCGAGGTCAGCAATCATAAGTAAACAAAGTTGTTCCAGTTTCCCTTATTGTTTAGTATTCTTAAACCATGCTTCTTAAATTAATTGCATGGACTATAATACACCTCCTTTACATTCTCTCAAATGGTGCTCACACCCAACAGAATGTGCACTCACAGAAACTTTGTGACCCTCTTAGTTTAATAGGTGGGTCTACACCAGCTCTTTTCAGTATTTCTACTTCCAACCACTTTTCCGGTCACTCCTCTTCAGATCTTTAAATCAGCTGTAAATCCTCCTCTCTTTATTCCCTCTTTATTCCTGGAGGACTAAAGAAAGGAGGATTTATAGTTGGGCTCCTTTGACACCGGAGGCACCCAAGCGTTAGCAGTAAAACACCGCTAATTAGCGGCGTTTTGCCGCTCATTAAAGCAGCGCTATGGCAGCGGTGGTGCGCTTTTAACCCCCCACAAGGGGTTAAACAGGGGTTAAAAGTGCCGGTTAGTGACACTACCGAATCGGTGTTCCGGTGCTTCGGGAGTGCTGCCCCATTGTTTTCAATGGGCAGGGGCAGTATAGGAGGGGTGAATACATCGCTCCAACGCCGCTGTAAGGATGCGGCTTGCAGGACTTTTTTTACCGTTCTGCAAGCGCACTACCCCAGTGTGAAAGACAGGGGCTTTGCTAGGGGGTGGCTATTGGGGCTATAGCCCCGAGTCTGGGACCCATAGCCCCAAGTCTCTTACCGAGTGGATGCAGTTCTGCAATTAGCAGGTATGTCCCGGTCCGGAATGCAGGAGGCAGGGGCAGTCTGAGCCAAGGTAGCACTGGCTCCAGCTCCT
Source organism: Glandirana rugosa (assembly GCA_018402905.1). NCBI lineage: Eukaryota > Metazoa > Chordata > Amphibia > Anura > Ranidae > Glandirana > Glandirana rugosa. The sequence continues at coordinate 16,293 of BLSH010340646.1, read as the reverse complement.
ACCTCATCTTATCCTGACTCTACTCCTGGTCACTAGTTGCTAGAGCAAACAGTGACATCATGGCCGCGACTCCCTCCCTGCCCAGCATTTAAAGTGGAGGAGGGTTCCACTTCCTCCTCCTCCGAGCTAGTTCTTGTGGGGCCTAAAGAGTTGAGCCCAGCCACTTGTCATGGTCCTGGACTGGAGCAAACGCTGCTGGTCCGGTGGTGGTGGGGTGCAGGGCAGTGGTATCTTCAAATAGGGAGGGGGAAGCCTGGGCAGCCGGGATGAGCCCAGGAGGGAGTGAGAGAGAGAAGACGAGGCCTCACCACCACCCTGAGCGGCGTCCACGGTGCCTCCCAGAGCCTGCACTCCTTTTCCAAGCTTCTCTCCAAGCTCGCTATGACTGTCATGGAACAGGAAGAATACAGGCTGACCGAGGATCACTCACACCTACCCACACAGACAGAGGCTGGGACAGTAGGGACTGCAGGCTGGGCTAGGAGGTCTCTCTTTCACCCCCTCTCATCCACCCCCCTCTTTCTCTGATGTGTGGGGAGGCTCTCTAAGGACCCTGATATATGGGGAGGCTCTCTGGGGACCCCGATTTATAGGGAGGCTCTTTGGGGACCCTGATGTATGGGGAGGCTCTCTGGGGACCCTGATGTATGGGGAGGCTCTCTGGGGACCCTGATGTAAGGGGACTCTCTGGGGACCCTGGTGTATGAGGGGGCTCTCTGGGGACCCTGATTTACGGGAGGCTCTCTGGGGACCTTGATGTATGGGGGGGCTCTCTAGGGATTCTGATGTATAGGGAGGCTATCTGGGAACCCTGATGTATGGGGAGGCTCTCTGGGGACCCTGATAAACGGGGAGGCTCTCTGGGAACCCTGATGTAAGGGTGGGCTCTCTGTGGACCCTGATGTAAGGAAGAGGCTCTCTGTGGACCCTGATGTAAGGAAGGGGCTCTTTGGGGACCCTGACATAAGGAAGGGGCCCTCTGGGGACCCTGATGTAAGGGGTGCTCTCTGGAGACCCTGATGTAAGGAGGATCTGCACTCAGATATGTAACAATATAGGTATATATATATATATATATATATATATATACACACACACACATGTATGTTATATACATGTGTATGCCCGCTCAAGAGTATGACTTTCTTCACTTCACTGCTATGGGCTCTAGCCCCAGATCTTTTGTAGACCTAGCAACGCCCCTGGTGAAAGCACTCTGGCTTTCATACTGGGGTGTATTGGGGGGGGGGGCGTTTTTCAGGCGCTTTTTAGGCGCTATTTTTTGCACAAAAGCGCCTGAAAAATGCCTTGGTGTGAAAGGGGTCTGAAGGAGAGAAGAGTGACTGGAAAAATGGCTGTAAGTAAGGTAAAGAACTAAAAAGAGCTGGTGTAGATCGACCTATTAACCTAAGAGGGCCACAAAGTTTCAGTAAGTGCACATTCTATTGGGTGTGAGCAATGAGTGAAGGAGGTGTATTGTAGTCCATGAAATTATTGAACAAGCATGGTTTAAGAACACCAATAAACAATAAAGCACACTGGAAAAACTTTGTTTAAAGGTGCATGATTGTATATTTGGGAATGCTGTAGCATAACAAATATGGACACTGTGTTATATGAACTTTTCTGATTTTTGAAGTATTCACTTTATTCACATTTTATGGTCACTATTGGTACAAATTACTCTAGTGGAGTGTGTAATGTATGGTACTTTTAGGGAATAAGGAAGGCAGTTTTGGGTTGATTTACTAAGGCTCGGTTCACACTGTCGCGACCTACAGCGAGACTTTGCCTGGAGACTTGCTGGTGACTTGAGTACTATCTTGAGGCACAAGTTGGATAGAAGTTGCCTTGAAGTAGCACAGCAGTCTTTTCTAAAGTCGGAGCGACTTCAGTAGTGCTAATTAAGACAGCTCTCATGGATTTCACATGCCATGCAACTTAGGGTCTCACAAGTCGAATCCAAAGTCACGGAAGTGTGAACCTAGCCTGAAACTGGAAAGTACAAAATCTGGTACAGCTGTGCATGGTAGCCAATCAGCTTCTAATTTTAGCTTGTTCAATTAAGCTTTGACAATAAAACCTGGAAGCTGATTGGTTTCTATGCAGAACTGCTCCAGATTTTGTACTCTCCTGTTTTAGTAAAACCAATCCCTTTGTTGCTTGGTGCGGCACTTCTTTCTATACTTACCAACTCTGCAAATTAGCATTTCATGAAAGAAAATATAGAGGCGACTTGCTCATGAGAAGCCTTTGAACAACTGAAGACGAAATGCCATACAAACAGGATGGGATCCCAGGTTTCATCTTCTGGGTGACTATATCCTTTCTGAATTATCCCTTCAATAGTCATATAGTATTGATTCCTCACTTCATCTGATGCAATATCCTGAAATAGGTCTTTAGAGTGAACTGCCACAAGATAGCTGTAAGCTGAAATTAGTCTTGCTCATAAAATGTGTGCTCTTAGGCTACTTTCACACTGGAGCGGGACCCGCGGTCGCGGTAAAACCCCGCTAGTTTTAGCGGAGTTTTACCAGTGATAGGGCTCCGCTATGCGGGTGGGAGCGCCGCGCTTTTAACCCCCCACAAGGGGTTAAAAAGGGGTTAAAAGTGCCGGCGCTCAGCGCTACCGAGGCGGTGTGCAGCCGCTTCGGCAGCGCTTGCCATGCATTTCAATGGCAGGGGCGGTAGAGGAGCTGTATATTACCGCTCCCCTCACCGCCCCAAAGATGCTGCTTGCAGGACTTTTTGTAACGTCCTGCTAGTGCACCGCCCCAGTGTGAAAGCACTCAGGGCTTTCACATTGGGGTGGATTGGGGGGGACATTTGAGGCGCTTTACAGGCGCTATTTTTAGCTAAATAGCGTCTGTAAAACGCTCCAGTGTGAAAGCAGCCTTAGGCTCAACTAGGGTTCTATAAAACCCTAGGAAACATTATGAAACTTTAGGATTCCTTCAGAGGTTGCTAAGAGTCTCTTGGCTGTGGCTGATTGACTTGCCAATGAGAACCCTTGGAACAACTGAAGACAAAATTGCTATACTTAACGGGATGGGACACCAGTTTTCATATACTGGTCTTCTCTAAGCTCTCTGCACTATTCCTTAAATAGTCATGTAGTATTGATCCCTTGATTTATATGGTGCAATATCTTGAAATAGGTCTTTACACTGAACTGCCACAAGCTTGCTGTAAGCTAAAACAAGTCTTTCACCTAAATGGTGTGCTCTTTAGGCCAACCATTCTTAACCAGGGTTCTATGGAACCCTATGGTTCCTTCAGTGGTTTCTAGATGTTCCTTGGGCTGTGGCTGATTGACCTCCCATCTGATAGCACCTACATAGTTATACTGTAGGACCAAGGCTACTTGGCATAACCAGCAGCATTACTCAATGATCTTTTTTAGCTGTCTGTAAGGGTGGCATTCTGACCACCACTGTAAAGGACATTCCTCACTTACCACTGATGTGATGGGTATTTTCCCCATTGACCCCCTGTGAATTGCTTTTTGTAAGGGTTCCCTGAAAATGAAAAATTATTTTAGGGATTCCTCTAGGGTAAAAACAGAAAGCATGCTGTAGGCTTAAAGACAGCAGAAGAACATACCTGGTTGGGCTTACAGGAGGTGAGCTCAGGGGTTGGTGTCAAGGCTGTGGTCATGCTGCCTACTAGTCCAAAGACCAGAAAGAATTGGTGCATTGTCACCTAGTCTACAGAAAGATGCCCCCCTCTCCTTGCTAACGCTATGGGGTTGATTTACTAAAGGCAAAAAGACTGTGCACTTTGTAAGTGCAGTTGCACTCTGCAAGGGCATTTGCTCCAGAGCTTGAAAAATGAGCCGAGGCTTCACTTTACAAAAGAATTCCCAATCACATGCAAGGAAAATAAAATAAAGGCATTTTTGCTTGCACATGTTGGAATGATGGAAGTCAGCAGCGCTTCTCCTCATTTACTAGGCCCTGGAGCATATGCCCTGGCAGAGTGCAACTGCACTTGCAAAGTGCACATTAGTTTTGCCTTTAGTAAATCAACACCCTAGAACCTGAGTGTTAGTAGATCTCAAGAGTAGGACTTTTATTTTACAATTCCTTTGAGAGGTAAAACATTTGATTTATATGTATTTCCACTGTATCTAACCCTGATATTTGATTTTTCTTTTAGTGTGAAGAACTTCCAGGACAAACAGAATTTGGAGGCCCTGCCTATGCAGGGAGGTGTATCATCAGTGGCAGAGGCTATCAAGAATAATTCTTCCACAAGCGGCAACAAGAATAGTGGAGAGGATCAAAATACCCAACCAATGAGAAGATCCAGTTGGGGGTGGCAGATCCTCCGCAAAGCCACCATCAATCATTTACAAGGCACTTCTACCCTCCCCAGAGACTCGGAGCCAGAAGTCTACTACATTTAGTATATCCAAATTCATTCTAACCACATGCACTTAACGATGCATGCATTGCATTGTATATTGGACAGCACCTTTCAATGGAAAAAATGCACTTAAATGAACCCAAAGTGTAGAATGTACATGGGCTTTTTCCTGTGTAAGGGTGCTGGTTTGAGCACACGCTGCTGAAAGCAATGGATTTTCGTATGTCCAAGAATTTGGCCTCAAGTGCTTTTCCAGGAATACTGAAAACACAATTTCTGGGACACTACCATGCAGGAACACAGAAGTTTCCATACTTCTAGGAAGGGGAAGGTTATCCCTGTGCAAACTATTTGATTTTTGAGGTTGGTTTTTGAACTTGCGTCATGAAAACCTGCCAAAATCTCAAAAAGAAAAGAAGGTCACTTTGGGGTTGATTTACTAAAGGCATATAGACTGTGCACTTTTGAAAGTAAAGTTGCCCCAGAGATTAGTAAATGAGGTAAAGCTTCACTTTACAAATAACAACCAATCACATGCAAGGAAAGTTAAAAAATCCAGCATTTTTGCTTACACGTGATTGGATGATGGAAGCCAGCAGAGCTCTCCCTCATTTTCTAAGCTCTGGAGCGACTGCACTTTAAAAAGTGCACAGTAAAAGTAAATTTAATAAAATAATCCTTTTGTATCAGTGGAGAACTGGGAACATTTGGCCAGGGGGGCAATTACAACCAACTGGCCTTTTCATGGTATAGGTGGTTTACTGTTGGCTACAGAATGTGTTCTACAAAGGGGTGGGAATGTTATTTACTAAAACCTAAAGAGTGCAGAATCTGGTGCAACTCCACATAGAAACCAATTAGTTTCCAGGTTTTATTGCCAAAACTTAATTGAACAAGCTGAAGTCTGAAGCTGATTGGCTAGCAGTCTGCTGCTGCCTGCACTGTGGAGTGTGAAGGAGAGTGGAGACACAGGAGGATCCTCTCAACAGCCCGGCAGGTGCCGGGGGGGGGATGCATGCTGTCAGTGCCACGAGCCCCGTGGTGGGAGAAGGGGGGGTGCTGTGTATACCCTATCTGGTGCTCTGTATACCTATCCGGTGCAGTGTACATCTAGTAATGCTATATACCAGGGATATGCAATTAGCGGACATCCAGCTGTTGCAAAACTACAAGTCCCATCACGCCTGTCTCCGGTTGTCATGCTTGTGTGTGGCTGTCAGAGTCTTGCTATGCCTCATGGGAATTGTAGTTCTGCAACAGCTGGAGGTCCGATAATTGCATATCCATGCTGTATACCCTATCTGGTGATGCTATATACCCTATCTGAAGATGCTGGGTTGTATACTCCTGACAAAATGGGTGGGATCTATAAGGGGTGGGGCTTATGAGAAGTGGGAGGGGGTCAAAAGGGAAGGGCGGGGCCTGGCGCCCCCCTGTCCTTAAATTTCACCAGCCACCACTGGGTCAGGCACTGATATGGACAAGAAGGCCTGGCACGCAGTCTCTGCTCTAATTCATCCCAAAGGTGTTCTAGCGGGTTGAGGTCAGGACAGTGAAGTTCCTCCACTCACTCATTCATGTCTTTATGGACCTTGCATTGTGCATAAGAATTGAAGCTGTGATAGCTGCAAAGGGTGGGCCAACTCAATATTGAACCCTACGGACTAAGACCGGGATGCCATTAAAGTTCATGTGCATGTAAAGGCAGGTGTCCCATTACTTTTGGTAATATAGTGTATATAATGACCAGTACTACGCTACCAACAACGTGAGAAATCAGACTTAATACATAAGAATTAATTGTTAAACTATATGAAAGCAAGCATGAAGAAAAACAAATGTGATAATGTCCATGTGATCATGTATTAACCACTTAAGCTCTGGAAGGCTTTACCTCCTTCATGACTAGGCCATTTATTGCTATTTGGCACTGCGCTACTTTAACCACTTGCCAACACCCGCCGCAAAGTGACGCGCTCGTGCACTCACTGTGTTTGGGGAGGGCCAGGGAGCAGGTAGGGCGGACTCGATTGCCGCCGGCTACCTGCGATGGCCCTCCCACAGTGAAAGAACGGAGGTCCGTGTATGTAAACACGGATCTCCGTTCTGTTAGAGAGGGAAGGGCTGTGATCACAGGCTTCCTGTATATGGAAGCCGTGATCACTCCCCTCCCCCTGCCAGGGCAGCCCACATACAGTTAGAACACGCCCAGGGAACACAGTTAACCCTTAGAGCGCCCCCTCCAGGTTAACCCCTTCACTGTCAATGACATTTCCACAGTAATCAGTGCATTTTTATAGCACTGATCGCTGTATAAATGCCAATGGTCCCAAAAAAGTGTCAAAATGGTCCGACATGTCCACTGCAATATCTCAGTACCGCTAAAAATCACAGATTGCCGCCATTACTAGTAAAAAAATAAAAAACCCAGAAATGACGATTTTTGCGATTTTTTTTTTTACCAAAAATATAAGGGTGAATATAAATCGGCCAAAACCGATGAAAAAAATGTTTTTTTATATTGTTTTTTTGGATTTGTATTTTAGCAAAAATTAAGAAATTTGGATTTTTTTGCAAAATTGACGCTCTTCTTTTGTTTATAGCGACGATCATAAATGACGCAGAGGTGATCAAATACCACCAAAAGAAAGCTCTATTTGTAGGAAAAAAGGGACGCAAATTTCGTTTGGGTGCAACGTCGCACGGCTGTGCAATTGTCAGACACAGTGCCGAATCGCAAAAAGTGCTCTGGTCCTAAAGTGGGAAATCCTTCCGGGGCTGAAGTGGTTAACTGGTAATTGCAACACTGCACCCAAATTACATTTTTATAATTTTTTTTCACACAAATAGAGCTTTCTTTTGGTGGTATTTGATCACCTCTGGGTTTTTTATTTTTATATAAATAAAAAAATGCTGAAAATTTTGAACAAAAAAAATATGTTTTACTTTCTGCTATAAAACATATTTAATAAAAAAATTTGAATTTCTTCATAAATGTAGGCCAAAATGTATTCTGCTACATGTCTTTGGTAGAAAAAAAATCCAATATGTGTATATATATATATATTTTTTAAACTCAGCTTTATTATAAGTTTTTCAAAGTACAAAGTATAAAGTTGAACAGTAGCTTGTCAGATGAGTAATCACACAAAGAACAAGTTACTGTACTAATAAAGGGTGTGCATAGGTCATTGGGATACATTTATACATGGCTAGAATGAGCTTAGAAAATATAGTCAATCATAAGTGATGTGCAATGGGTTGCAAAGCGTTTTCAAAGAGGTGGCAGATTGGGTATGGTCAGGGCGTGAGGGTTTCAAGGATGTGCATTCTCATGAGAGAGGTTGGCATTTAGGGTGCTTGAGCCAAAGGTCTCAGCAATTTTGGAAGGTAGGAATTTGTAGGTGAGCTTTGGCATACATATACTCTGTAGTGCCCTCCTAGTTTGGTCTGTCTGCTTATCAGAGAGCCTTGATTTCAGTAAGGTCTGCTCAGTGTGCTCTGGTGCTGATTCATGTGGTCTGGAAGGTTTTACACTGTCCAGTAGTATGTGTCCCTATTGGACAGTGGGAGGAAAACCCAGCCAGTGACAGCAGATGTATGTGGAGGTGATTCTGACAAACTAGCAGGGGAGTGGCCCACACTGCATCTTGGGTGAACACCATCATATAAAAAGGAGCACATGGGCTCAAGGTCAGGAGTTCCAGCCCACCCAGAGCTCAGGGGTGGAGGTGTATGTTTAGCTCCTGGCTGCTAGGTTTGAGGACTATCCAGGAGGCTGCCCGGTTGCTAGGCCTGGTCGAGGCCTAGCTGAAGTTGCTGAAACTGCAGCCCAGAGCTCTTTAGAAGCTGACAGAGGGGGGATGTCCTTGGATTCGGTCTGATATCACATCGGGAAATGGTGTGAGTACAGACCCGTGAAGGGATCCCTGAGACTGTGTTGCTAGAATTTCCTCCTGCACTCATAATCAGCTAATTGGGTGTGCGAGCTAGAAAGGAGACACTGGTGAGTGTCTTGAAGAAGCAAAGTCCGGCCTGTCCTTACTGTCCACACTACCCGAGTGGTGGACAGACACGGCGCGGCGGACGTAAGGCAAGATTTGAGGGGCTGAGAGAGATACTTATATGGGACCGCGGGCAGATCCCTTCGGTCGCCTTTACAGACGCTTGTGTGAGGAATATAGCTTGGTGTCTCTCCTCATTTGACTTTATTCCCCCTCTTGAACACCTTATTAAAGAAAGACTCCTTGATGAATATATTTGATGACCTTTTGATCATATCATGCCGTCCTCTTTAGACTGATCTGTCCACCCGTCAGCGACACTACAAAGTTTATCTCCCCCCATGGTTGTGGGGTGTCTTTGCTACCACTTTTATCCAGAGAAGAATTTTGTCTGTAATGCACACCTGTATGCCACAGCTCGTTGTACAGCTACCCCTGATGAAGGGCTTGTAAATGCTCCGAAACATATATGTTGGGTAACCGCATTCCATCACGGACAACGGACTCATCAGTCATGCTCTTCAGAGCACTATTCTATCAAGGCAACACTGGTGCAATGGATTTATGACATTTTTATTGTATATGTGTTCTGACCCTTTTCTTGATCTATTAGATGACTTTTTGATTCCTTTTTGTATACTAGAATAAAAGTATTTTTTAACAGATGTATGTGGTTGGTCTAACTATTTAAAGTCCCTTTTTTGGGGGGGGAACCTACTTGTATACTAGTATATCTTCGGGATGAGGTCGCCACCACATTTCTTCCTACAGACTGTATGGTACACCGTTTACTGCTTAAAAAGGGACTTGTTTCATTGGGATCAGTTTGTTAAGTGCATCACTGAGATCAGTTTGCTGTACAACGATAGAGAGAAGTTGTCCTCACTTGGAGTCAGTTAATCTGGAGTATCTCATTCATTCCCTTCTCCTATCCAAGTTCTACATTAAAGCATCAAAAACTCATCCCCTAGACTGGTCGTTCAAAACGAGCAGGATTGTGTGTGTGCACCTGGCAGTGTGAAAAAAACGTTGTGACTGGCTGCAGGATAATAAATATATATAGTGATTTTTAAAATGTATTTATCTATACTAGTAATGGTGATCAGCGACTTATAGTGGGACTGCGATAGTGCGGTGGGCAATCTGACACTAACTAATGCTGGGTGGGAACTGACAAACTGACATCACAAGTGACACTAATACAGTGATCAGTGCTAATACTATACATTGTCACTGTACTAATGACACTGGCTGGGAAGGGGTTAACATCTAGGAAAATCAAAGTGTTAACTGTGTGCCTAACATTGTGTAATATGTGTGAAGTGCTTTTACTAAGCGATGAATTTGTTAGGGGGGAAAAAACAGGCAACTCGCTGCTCCCTGTACAGGGCCCTGTGTTATTAGTAAACACAGGGCTCTGTACTGTCATTCACTAAGCCAATCAGCAGGTCCTGGCTATAAATCATTGGCCGGGACCTGCAGACTGACTTAAGCTGTAGCGAATGACAGCACAGATGGGGCGGCGGCCATACACGCCCCTACCTGGTAATGCTGGATCATATATATATATACATGATCCGTCACAGTATGGCTGACTTGCCACAGTAAATATACATGTGGCGGTCAGCAACTGGTTAAAGTCCACACTGCATATGCAAATCTTCCATTGAACCTCCAGAAGTTATGTGCAAATAATGGGCCTCTTCAATCCATCTCCACGGAATGCCAAACCAGAAGGCTCACCGCAAAGACTAGACCCTTTACTCAGGTCATAAAGCGCTTGGTCTAATCATCTGGAGCACCATTATGCCATTTAGGGCACCAGCACCCCCCTTTTAGTACAGCGATCGCCTCCCGTTCACACAAACATGTATAAAAAATGAAAGGCGAAAACCGCCACATAGCGCAGAACCATAGAGAAATACTTTATTAAAATCACTCTAATTACTCACAGAAGTACAAAGTATAACAGGGCTGTATGTAACAAAGCCGATCCCAAGATAGCCTGAGGCACCTCCAGGTTCTCAATGCGTGGTGACGTCACCACATATCGAGGCCCCGGACCGGCTTTGTTCCATACAGCGCTATTATTCTTTGTACTTATGTGTGAGTGTGCCTGGCTGGGGAGAGCTATAGAGGGGACATTGGGAGGCAGAGGTGGGTATAGTAATGAGGGCACCTGGACTATACTCTGTGATGGAAGCTGAATGCTGGGGACTTATTATAGAGGGAGAAGTGCTCCCAGCTCTGTGCCGCTCCCAAGGAGAGAAGGTGATAAGGGAGGACTGCTTACAAATTCTGTGTATGGCGTTCCGTGCTGAAGAATCCTGATAATATGTCAGTGTGATGTCACTTGTTACAGAAATCCTGCAAAGTTACAGAAAAATGCAGAAAATCCATTTTGTGTGTGGACATTCCTTTATTCCCAAACATTAGGGCTGCTTTCACAATGCTCCAATGCAAAAACGTGGTAAAAACATATATGCATTTTGCAGCGTTTCCAGTGCGTCTTCTGGGTGCCTATTATCCAGCATGCACCTGTAAAACTTGAACATGTGACTCAAAAAAAATGCTCCAAAAATGCAATGCAGGTGCATTTTTGATGTGTAGCGCCCCCATAGTGATAGGTGCTGTATAGATAGATTTTTGCTAGGAGAGGCAAATTTATTCAGGCCTGACTGTTCTGCAAGCCTGAGTGTTTTGGTTCTGGGTTGAAGTGGCTCAGGGAGGGCTAAGTGGTTCACAGGTGGTGTCATCAGGACCTCCCACATTTTTTCAGAAGCTTCTGGTGTTTTCTGGAAGGAGGGGTGGGAGGGAAGATGTAGCCACCTGGGGTGTTCTAAGGAGCCCTGACCAATCCCCAATCTGGATTGGCAGGGGGTAGGCCTCCTTAAATACCCAGAATCAGCCCAGTCAGGGAGGAGAGTGTCATGTGGAAGAGTGTAGATGTAGCAGAGGTTGTGGAGGCCTCTCCTGGGAAACCCCCAGTCTGGGGTGAGGGGGGGAGGGTGACCTTGAAGCCTGGGAGCTTGGGTACAGCCAGGATGAGAGAGAGAGATCTTGGAGCAGCACAAAAGAGCAGGAGAGCAACAGAGAGGCTACAGGAAATGACTCTTAAAGGATCCACCGGTGTCGGTGAGTGACAAACTCTGCGAACATGAGAAGAGGACTGGAGCAGGCTGGGAGGAGACAGTGGACAGCCTGTGGACGTCAGAGGAGCCAGTCAGGGAGGTGGTGTCACTGGGCAGTGGAGCAGGCTGGAGCAACCAGGAGGGCTGAGGTGGCCTGGAAAAGGATGGGCAGGGAGCAGTAGTCCATTGAACTCTAGCTAGCACCAATGTACTCAGCTACACTTTGAGGGCACGTGGCCCTTGCCTGTAATGGGCAGTCCGGAGGTGCTGCCAGCAAAAACGCAGGCCTCACCATGTGCTAGCTAGGCCGGAATGAGATGTCGGAGACCTGATAAATTTCCTTTTGGGTCTCACTGGATAGATGCAAGCTTTGTGCAGGAGAGAAGTGAAGGAATGCAATGTTCAGCAAGTGTCAGTGCTGGAGGAAGAAGGAGAGTATATACAGAGGTGTATATAGAAGGTCCTGTGTTCTTGATCTACTGGCCACACCACAGTCATCCCTACCCCATCCAAGTTTATTCCCCTAATAAAATAAAAAAAACAAAGTACCGGCATGTTCCGTGACTCCGGATGAAAAGAAAAATGTGTGATTGAGGGCAGAGTGACAGATGGACCACATCAACCAGCCACCCCTAAGGGTGCCATTGGCTACAGATGTATTTTTGACACATTTTCTATTCATTTCAATGGGGATTTGAAAACAGAAATGCAGCATGCAGGACTTGCACCGCACCTGCAGCGGAGTGGTGTGAACAGTCCCATAGGATTTAATGGGATTGTGTTTTTTCTGAGACCCCAGAAATGAATTCTCATCATCCGTAAACACGGCAACTTTTGCGCAAACCAATCAATAAACGCTGATTGCGATTTCTTTTACCAAAAATATGAGGAAGAATATCAATCGGCCAAAACCGATGGAAAAAAATGTTTTTTATATACCGTAGTTTTTTGGATTTGTATTTTAGCAAAAAGTAAGAAATTTGTTTTATATTTGCAAAATTGTCGCTCTTCTTTTTTTTATAGCAGCGATCAGAAATGATGCAGAGCTGATCAAATTCCACCAAAAGAAAGCTCTATTTGTGGGGAAAAAAGGTCGCAAATTTTGTTTGGGTACAACATCGCACGACCGCGCAATTGTCATTTAAAGCGACGCAGTGCCGAATCGCAAAAAGTGCACTGGTCCTAAAGTGGGAAATCCTTCCGGGGCTGAAGTGGTTAAGGGGGGTAAATCTTCCAGAGTTGAAGTGATTAACATGCGTGGGGTGACTTGTTCATTTAATACAGGAATATCACCAAAACCCTCCGTAGTAATTATGAGGCAGCGTCAGGATATTTGTTCTCCACATAACATGCAGTAAAAGTCAGGATTGGATGCAATGTTCAGACTTGGTACACTGATCATTTATTATTGATGACGCCTTGACTACTTGTATGGAAGACATATACTGTATACACTCATATTATGGCGAGCTTCATTACACAAATAAATAAAGTCCATAAAAAATGACGAGGAAGAAGCTTAGCATTGTCATCACCCACCTCTAGAGGACCATGGGTAACCCATAGCAACCATGTGCAGCCTATAGTGTAATATATATATATATATATATATATATATATATATATATATATATGTGTGTATTGTACAAATATAAAGAACATAGCCCCAGTGTGCAACACATACAATTACAGAGACATCAACACATCACCATAAAACTACATCTAAATGTCTATTAAATTGCCCATAGCAACCTTACACATCCCATAGCAACCAGGCAGATTCCATAGCAACAACAGAAAAACAAAAGTCTCTGCAGTACACACCAGACTGAATGTACAGATCATGTATATATAGATATATACCGTATATATCTATATATATTATAGAGTATAACATAGCCACAGTATATATATATATATATATATATCAGATATGAACATAGCCCCAATGTACACCATATACAGTTACAGAGACACCTGTCCATAACCATAAAACCTCATCTAGATGCCCATAGTAATTAGGAGGATTCCATAGCAACCAGGAGGATTCCATAGCAACAATAGAAAACCATAAGTCATCCTCCCGGTATACGCTATAATGAATGTACAATACATATATACAATGATCATATTCACCACAGAGAAGTAAATATAAAACAAAATGAGATCTAAATGCACTTCTTTGTGGGGAATATGATTAATATAGGACCTGTGTGGCGTACGCCTTAAAAAAAAAAACTGTAACTAAACACACAACCCCATCATCTGCCCTCTTACCCAGGTTGCTCTTCCCAGTAAATACCAGCCTTGGTTTGAAAACTAACAGTTCAATACAGGTAAAAAAAATCTCACTCTTTTCTATAGATTACATTAAAAATGTATATTTTGTATGACGTTACCACCAGAAAGTCGTATTTATTTGGAAAGGAATGATAGCTGTATCAGATTGTTATTGACAAATGAATACAGTAGGCTGATAACTGAAATGTAAGGCTTTCTCTGGTCAGTAAACGATTCGTTTTTGCACCTGGCAGACCTCAGCAATCAAGCCAAGAGCAACCGATCAACCAACTGCCAGCCTAGAAAATTTAAACCTGGGCAGGAGATTGGCAGTTGGCAGTTATGCCTGGCTGATGACATCATAGCGCAGGCTGCTGCTGGAGTCAAGGCATGAAGCTATTTTATGACATAAGTAAACAGTTATTGTTAGACTATGTCGATAGTAAGGAAAGGTTTATTTATGCTGAAAGACCACCATTGCAGTATGTTTTATATGTAAAAATTACATTAGATATCTTTTCTCACTCTAAAAAAAATGGACATAACTTGACAATCAAAAGTTTGGTTCCGACC
>BLSH010340625.1:740268-751140 GCA_018402905.1 Glandirana rugosa | reverse complement strand
ACTCATCTACGTCTTTTAGAACTAGGTCCCTAAATACAGAAATGGAAGGGGCAATATTGCCAGGGGGATTGAACACTGAAGCATTTGTTAAGCCAGTGTTTCTAATCCCCAATGCTTCGCTGTAAGTAGGCCTTGTGGGATTAGTAAGCATATACTTTTTTATATTCATTTTGCGTATATATTTGTGCACATCGATAAATGTTTGAAATTTATCGAGGGCCCTGGGTGGAACAAATTTTAATCCCTGGTTGAGGACATGTTTTTCTTCGTTAGAAATAGTGGCAGTGCTCAGATTAAAGAGGCCTGTGTCTTTCAGACACGCCTCCTTTTTTGAGCGGATCCGCCTCCCCCCTCTGGTCCCTCTTTTACGTTTATGGGTCTTTTTATGGTTGGAGGATCCCTGTGAAAATTTCCTGGTTGGTGGTAACTTCCACCACTACCTCTTCCCCTACCATAATTCACATATTGTCCGTGGTGGTTATACTGTTGTTGCCAATAGGCCCCATTTTCTTGGGGGCCAGGGGAACTATAACGCGGGTGCCAGTTGGAGGGATGTTCTGTAATGTAACGACCATCTTCCTCCTCCTGGTTCATCAAGGGACCAAACCTATTAGAGGTATTGATGTATCCTCGGTTAGGGGTCCTAGATCTTCCACCATTTCCCCTGCCCCTCCCACCGGGTCTTCCCCTTTTCGGATCTAGCATAGCATCTGCACAACGTTTTTGTCATAATACATTCATTATGTTATTCATAGTTCATGATGAATTATAGTAAAGACTCAAGTATGGGCAAATCCAATCACTAAATCTAATATAATCTTTGACATGTATGTATACTGTATTTAATTCGAAAATAATGCTGATTTTTTAAATCTGCTTTCAATAAAATAACACCTGATGACCTTGTTATGAATAACATGTTTATGTGATTCCTGTTATAGGATGACATTGTTCTTTCTCTTTCTGCCAATTGTTTTTCTGTATTGTCACCCAAGAGACATCAAATGGTCCTTTAAACACACATTAGATAGACATGGTCCACCGCTGCCACCAACAGGAAACCTATCCTGAGAAATGCTTTTGAGTGAGTGCATATAGACAGGAAGTAGATGCAGGAGATCAGCAGCATTGTACAACAAAGGATGAAAAAAGTTAAAATAAGTCATTTATTTAAAAAAAAAGTATACAAAGTGCTTTACCAAACAAGCTTCCCTTCATTTAGGGTTTAATATTAAAATATAAAGCTAAATCCAGTGGGGACACCATCTGTTTTAAAAAAAAACTAACCCCCAGCAGCTGTAGGAAAAATCTAAGCACTGATATTCCACTGGTGGGTAGACCAGGGCCTGAAAACGTTAATGGATTTCCAGTACGAGTCCGGGTTTCTGTCCTTTTCCCAGTTACAGACCCAAAAAAATATCCCCCCCTTGGGAATTTTACCACTATTTACAAATAAGGCATTTTTTCTAACCCATTAGGCTCTAATCCCGACAGATACTCATACCTCCTTTGAATTTATATGTAGGAACGCTCCTAGACAAAAAGGCTTAATTTCAGCACTTTATCTCTCTATGACTAATACAGGTAGTGACTTCAAATTACTATATATGTCTAACTGGGAATGGGACCTGGGAACGGAATGGGCTGTGCAGGAGTGGGAGACTAGGCGGCTCAATATGCGCAGCTACACAAAATCGCTAACTATATGTGAAACAGCATCGGAACTCTTCACACGTTGGTATTACACCCCCTCACGTCTACATATTATTTACCCTCAGGTCTCTCCCCCTCCTTTTTCCGTGGCTGTGCTGACCCAGGTACTTTTTTGCATATATTTTGGGAGCGTGATAAAACACAACCCACTTGGAGGGAACTATTCACCCTGATAGAAACGTTGGCAGGCAGGCATCTTGCTTTGACACAGGATCATTGCCTTTTATTTGGAAAGATTCCATATGTCCCCAAACATCTGTTGAGACTCATACACACTACATGCATAGCTATACAATGGGCAATTGCCCTAAACTGGAAATCTACTGTGGTACCATTCTCTCAGATAATTACTCGTGTTGACCAAATTATGTTAATGGAAAAAAATTTCCATATATTACATGACTCCATAGCTTCTTTTGATGCCAAATGGAATCTGTGGTTTATTTATCGCCATTCAGATTAAGTTTCCTTGACAACTATGGGCCCATGGTTTTTATGTAATGGTTTTGTTCTATTCCTATGTGTTTCACCCTGTTACAGACAGATGTTTTCCATTGGGTCTTAATGTTATCAGCATTTTCGATGCCAGATAGATGTTTTATGATGCATATTTTTTGTCACTTCAAGAAATGGGGTATATCCCCTTGTTTTCAGGTCGGTTATTGGACTACCCTTACCTGGGGATCCAGGTTTTATGACAAAAATATGGACTGTCTAGAATAACTGCATGCATCACCTTATTACAAATTCACTATAATATGTTATGACTCTTTGTCATGTCTTTACATTTGTCTATTCTCCTGTATTGCTTTTTTGTCTACTTTCTGCAATAAAAGTTTGTAAAGAAAAATATAAGCACAAGGTGCTACTCACTAAAAGGTCCTGCTCACTGCAATAGTAGAATAAACAGTGGTCACCATAAGTTAATTATTATACTGCAAAGTATATTATAGAATTATGATCTAGACCATAAGCCAGAATTACTTTAGAGATTTTGCTTTTCCAGACAGGCTGAAAAATGTTATATTAAAGAATGACCCTAAAACTTTACATGTAACCATTTTATGTTACACATAAACTGTAAGCATGCAGGCCAGTTCTTTTGCCACACGAGGGAGAAAGACGCTAAAAGAAGTCTTTAGTTACATTCCAGAAATTCCACTAAGTGAGCATAGAAGTACTGGTGGACAATGCAACATTAGTTTGTATGCAACAGCTAATGCAGACTTTCTTATTAAAGCTTTTTTTCCTGTATTTTAATAATTAAATACAATTAGGAAAACAATAAAGGGGAATACATGCAAAGTGAATATTATTATCCGCTATGCCAAATATGCTTACAAGACGATAATATATTTTTATGTGTTTATCATTTTTTCCTTTCATTTTATATTTTGCGTTTTGTTTCTATTTTCTGTATGTGATCATTATCTGTGTGCTGTTGCTTAACATTTTTGTACTTTTTATCCTGTTTTTTCTTTCTGTGAAAAAAAAATAATAATGCAGCTAATAAGGGGCCTAATATGGGGCCTTTTTTGCATAAGAGCAAGTCCTTGATAGGAGTTGAAAGGAGCATTTGTAACCACCAGGAGCCATTTAAAACCTATTGTATCCATAAAAACCACAATTATTTTCCCTTCTCTATTGTTTATAATTAGTTTGTCAAAACTTTCAAATATGGAAATGAATACATCAAGGTTTGCTCATTCCTTTTTGCAATTTTTTACTATATTAGTAGCATCCTGATGACATAACTGTACAAATACCAAGAAAAATATGGAGCTTGCCATTGCTGAGCTCTCCTTCCAAAAGTGCTAGTTTCCTGGCTTTCATGGTAATCCAGGGACCTTGATACGTTTTAGCCTCTGTATGTACTGTATGCTAGGAGTTTCAGTCTGCTACATGCTTTTTCTAGTTCATTAACTTAGAAATGATTACAGTACAATACTGCTGGGCAACTTTGGATATTAAGCAATGGGAGTCTACATATTTATCTTCTTAAAGCAGTATGCTAATCTAGGGTATACAGAGTCACCATATAGCAGTATACAAAGCACCAGATAGGGTATACAGAGCACCAGATAGGGCATACAGGGCACCAGATAGGGCACACAGAGCACCAGATAGGGCATACAGAGCACCAGATAGGGCACACAGAGCACCAGATAGGGCATACAGGGCATCAGATAGGGCATAAAGGGCATCAGATAAGGCATGCAAGGCATCAGATATGGCATACAGAGCATCAGATAGGGCATACAGGGAATCAGATAAGGCATACAGAGCACCAGATAGGGTATACAGGGCATCAGATAGGGCATACAGAGCACCAGATAGGGCATATGGGGCATCAGATAGGGCATACAGGGCACCAGATAAGGCATACAGGGCACCAGATAGGGCATATGGGGCATCAGATAGGGCATACAGGGCACCAGATAGGGCAAACAGGGCACCAGATAGGGCATACAGGGCATCAGATAGGGCATACAGAGCATCAGATAGGGCATGCAGGGAATCAGATAGGGCATACAGAGCATTAGATAGGGCATACAGGTAATCAGATAGGGCATACAGAACATCAGATAGGGCATACAGGGCATCAGATAGGGCATACAGAGCATCAGATAGGGCATACAGAGCATCAGATAGGGCATACAGGGCATCAGATAGGGCATACAGAGCGGCACCCCCCCTGAGGTTGGGACAAGTCCCGCACTTGCCCCATCTAATAGCAGGCAGGCCAGGTCTATGCAGAGATCGGCTAGCGGTCAGCATGCTGCGTAGCTTGGAACTGAAACCCCGCAGAGTGCTGCGCCTGTGTGAGTAATCACACGTTCAATGAAAAATTGGCCAGTATTCTTTGGGACCAGCAGAATCGATTTGAGAAGGTCTGGAATTCTTGGATTAGATACCTCCAATCGTCATGAGGGCTTGGGCGGGAGGGGGGGGGGGGGGGGTTGGTGGCTTGGGGCGTGTTGATCAGTGGTGAAGCGCTCTCTTTCCTTTCTTCTCTTCTCTGGACTTCTTCTGTTTCTTTTCTCCTTCCTTCATACTAACCTCTTTCCGGTCCTTACCAAGAACATATAGACCTACCAGCTGGCTCTGCTATATACTTTATTGAAAATGTTATTAGAATTAAAATGGAAATAGAATAGAGATATCTGAACAGTGAGTTTTATCATTTTCATAACCTGATGCCTTGTAACTCTGATTGTGATGACTATGACAACAGTCACATAGAAGGTATAGTTTTACACTGTTCCAACTGTGCTGCTAGAATATCCAAAATAGTAACAATGCAGTTGGCATAATCTTTGAGTTTCAGAGAACTTTATTTGACTAAATTCTTGTTAAAAACCACTGGAAAATGAAAAGAGTAGCACAGTAAATTTAAATTGGATGGTGTAGCCTACCGCCCTCTGTTGCTCCCAGTTGGGGTGTTGTGGGTGGGGGCACTACCCTTACTCGATAAATTGTCTAATGTTATTCTTACTGTTCCTGTGGTATAATAATCTATGTTCTGTTGGAAGACTGATCTCAAAGTCACTACATGCTACATAACAGTGTAGGACAGAATTGTCATTGTTATAACTCCTTTTGTATTTCTTTTACATCTATTAAAACTAATAAAAATAGTGGAAATAAAAAAGGCAAGTTGAGTAGCTCCCTTGGGATTGGCTACAATGATCTGAGGTGACTGGATGGAGCCTGAACTCTAGGAAAAGGCTACGCTGGGGCAAGTCCAACTGCTCTGAGGAGATTCAGCTGTCACAAGAGTTGCCCACCCTCTCGCCCATTGTGATATTTTGTCACAGCTTTATTGGCGGTTTTGACAGCAATTGATGTTGCTTTATGGGCTATGCCCTCAAGTTAAATTCTGGATTCAGTCTAATTCCTATCTGGCACTTATGGTAACGACAGGCCTCTTAGACTATCTGAGTTTATGTTTTATGGGTGCTGCTCACAGTATAACTGTGACTGGCATTGTTGTTTGGTAAATTCTGGGGTCAGTCTAATGCCTGTCTGGCACTGATGGTAAGGACAGGCCTCTTAGACTATGTGAGTTCGTTTTATGGGTGCTCACAGCATAACTGTGACTGGCACATTTGGAAAGTTGTTTCTTTTGCACAGTTCAATAAAGCTGTGGCCTTGCCCTATTTTCTTTTTGGGGGGCAAGGTATTGGTTTATTAGTTGGTCATAAATGAGCCTATGCTTCTCAGCAGTCATGCACACCAGGGCATAGTTCGGCTAAATCTTCTCAATGGGGATACATTAAAAACTGACAGAAGTTCTAATGGTCCCTACTCTATCTAAAACTAAAAGAAAAGTTTTGGTTTTAGACATACTTTTAACCCACAAGTGTTAATCCAGTATCCAAAATATTAGTTTGTTGTTGATCCACCTGTTCCTATTAAATGATTTAACATACCGCTACAGGAACACAACTTAAGAAAACATTAGTTCAGTCTATATAAACGCAAAAGTCACATGGGAATGAATAGTTTTGAAGACATGGCTGCTCGATCACGCTTCCAAGCATGCTCAGAGTACATTATTGGGCCCAGTATTACTTTCCGTAGTTATTCCTTGTTTGTTATTCCTTCCCATTAGGTGAGCTAATGGTAGCAACTACAATTGAATAATGTGTCTCACCTCTGAATGTCAATGTCCTCAGATGTGCAATAAAACATTTACTTTCATTTCTTAACGGTATTCATGATAGTGCGCAACCATCTTAGGCGGATCGTTAAATCAAAACTGACAGCCCATGAAAGACCATATGGTTATCTTTGATATTAAATGTAGAGCTTCTCTTTACAGCTTTTAACAGAAGAAAGATAGAAAAGTTCAGCTTAAGACAACACAAATACATCAGCTGTGTCATTCATGCAATGTTTTCACAGTTTGGTTCAATTCACAAGGCTGACCTTTTATCCTGATATTCCAAATCCCTTACAGCCACATTTAGCATCTACAGACACATCTGTCATCTGTTGACAAGTACACAGGACAACTTTAAACATTGCCCTACCAGAGGGGCAGCACTGAATATTTATATTGATCAGCCTCATAAAGCACAGGTCTACAATCGATAGCCAGGTGATGGCCGTTCAAGCTCTGGATGTTGCAGACTGTACTAATTACTTGGCATGTACACAACCATTAGGGAGCAGATAATGAATAATTCCATGCCTTCCTCACTGTTCAAATTAATTGTATGGCATGTATTTCTCTTGACAGCTATGCAGCGTCTTCTCTGAAAATAAACATATGAAATATTCTTTACTTTAGTATTTCATTATAGCTGCAATCAGATGCTAAGGGAATTTAGTGCTAGATGTGCACATGAATTAATAATTTGGTTTACTCTCACAATCACTGATATACAGAGGCGGCATTTGGGTTTAGGATAGACATGCAGCATTCAATTTGCCAGTCTGACTGCCTGACCCCATATTGCTCACAGATAGCATGCTGTTAAGGTAGGGTTCAGGACACAGTTCTGATAAACAAATATCAGGATATATAGCAAACCTGTGCTATAGTGGTCTGGAATGAAGACCTGGTAGACTATTCTCGGATGTACACAGGTTTTTTTTCTGTAGAACAGGCTACTAAAACACAGAGAAAATTAATATGATCCAAAATGTAAGAAAATATAACAATGAATTTAGGTTATTAGAAACATCTAAAAATTTCAAAATGCTAATAGGAGTAGCATAAGTACAGCGGGTGCTAGGAGGATTTACTATTTTACTTGTATCTCTATACTTCTTTATTCTGTCCTTGTTCAAGCAATTCTTGTTATAGGGTGATAACCATCTGTCATTTGACGCATGGGCTAGACTACAAGTAGCCATGACAACACACATTAAACAGATATGGTTCACAGTTGCCACTGGTGCCATGCAACCATTACTGGAGCACATGCATCTAGAAGGAAATGGCTGCAAGAGATCACCAGTACTGAGGGGCAAAACATAATGGAAAAACGTGAAAATAAGAGTTTTGTTTTAAAAAAGGCAATTGCTTATGATATATAGGGTTTTAGCAAACAAAATGTTTTAACAATTAAACAAAAATAAACTTAGCGCTGCTTTTAACATATCAAACATATGTGCTAAATAAACATATATAAAGTGCCTGTGCAATCACTAGTCCATCATAGTGCAATCATAAGTGAAATGCCCATCCATGCAAGCAAAGTGCCAAATGTAGTTGATTCCTGCTTGTGAAGATTCAGGTGCCACTCTGTGCTCCCTCCTGAGTCCCCACTTACCAGCAATATGATTCAAAACCGCATGGTCTTTGTCCTGCACCAGTGGATGGATCTACCTCCATCCTCCTCCTCCAATTACAGTTCATGGTTCCCATCATGGTGGTATAAGACATACCAATGAAGAGAGAAATGTATATAGCATAATACTGTTTGGTTTATCAAAAGTATTAAATGCAAATGCACTTACAGCAATAAAAAAAACTTCCAGGTATGTGTGTAATAAATGACCGCCACCATGGCGTGCGTTCCAGCTGTCAAATTAAGGTCTCTATTTCGTCCCATCTATCTTATTCTTCTGCAGACTAGATAGAGTAGAAAGACATTGGAGTGGTACAAATATGAAAAAGGACATCTCACAAAATGAGACAAAATGGATATATCAGTTACATACGATGGCACCATCAGGGTTAAACGTAGATCAGAATGTAAATTGTTTTATTATCAATTTTTAAAAGATATGAATCAGTGGATCTGAAATGTAATGTTTATATATATTGTATTTCTTGTAATGTATATAATATGGGTATGTTTTGTAATTTATTTTTATATATTTTTTAAATATACAGTATCTCTCAAAAATGAGTACACCCCCTCACATTTTTGTAAATAATTTATTATGTCCTTTCATGTGACAACACTGAAGAAATGACACTTTACCATAATGTAAAGTAGTGAGTGTACAGCTTGTATAACAGCGTAAATTTACTGTCCCCTCAAAATGACTCAACACACAGCCATTAATGTCTAAACTGATGGCAACAAAAGTGAGTACACCCCTAAGTGAAAATGTCCAACTTGGACACAATTAGCCATTTTCCCTCCCCAGTGTCATGTGACTTGTTAGTGTTACAAGGTCTCAGGTGAGAATGGGGAGCAGGTGTGTTAAATTTGGTATTATCACTCGCACTCTCTCATACTGGTCACTGGAGGTTCAACATGGCACCTCATGGCAAAAAAACTCTCTAAGGATCTGAAAAAATCTACATAAAGATGGCCTAGGCTATAAGAAAATTTCCAAGACCCTAAAACTGAGCTGCAGCACGGTGGCCAAGACCATACAGAAGTTTAACAGGACAGGTTCCACTCAGAACAGGCCTCACCATAGTCAACCAAGGTTGTGTGCACATGCTCAGTGTCATATCCAGAGGTTGTCTTTGGGGAAATAGACGTATGAGTGCTGCCAGCATTGCTGCAGAGGTTGAAGGTGTGAGGGGGTCAGCCTGTCAGCGCTCAGACCATACGCCGCACATTGCATAAAATTGTTCTGCATGGCTGTCGTCCCAGAAGGAAGCCTCTTCTACAGATGATGCACAAGAAAGTCCACAAACAGTTTGCTGAAGACAAGCAGACTAAGGAAATGGATTACTGGAACCATGTCCTGTGGTCTGATGAGACCAAGATAAACGTATTTGGTTCAGATGGTGTCAAGCATGTGTGACGGCAACCAGGTGAGAAGTACAAAGACAAGTGTGTCTTGCCTATAGTCAAGCATGGTGGTGGGAGTATCATGGTCTGGGGCTGCATGAGTGCTGCCGACACTGGGGAGCTACAGTTCATTGAGGAAACCATGAATGCCAACATGTACTGTGACATACTGAAGCAGAGCATGATCCCCTGCCTTCAGAGACTGGGCCGCTGGGCAGTATTCCAACATGATAATGACTCCAAACACACCTCCAAGACGATGCCTTGCTAAAGAAGCTGAGGGTAAAGGTGATGGATGGCCAAGCATGTCTCCAGACCTAAACCCTATTGCGCATCTGTGGGGCATTCTCAAACGGAAGGTGGAGGAGCGCAAGGTTTCTAACATCCACCAGCTCTTTGATGTCATCATGGAGGAATGGAAGAGGACTCCAGTGGCAACCTGTGAGGCTCTGGTGAACTCCATGCCCAAGAAGGTTAAGGCAGTGCTGGAAAATAATGGTGGCCACACAGAATATTGACACTTTGGGCCCAATTTGGACATTTTCACTTAGGTGTGTACTCACTTGTATTGCCTGGGGTTTAGACATTAATGGCTGTGTGTTCAGTCATTTTGAGAGGACAGCAAATTTGCACTGTTATACAAGCTGTACACTCACTACTTTACATTGTAGCAAAGTGTCATTTCTTCGGTGTTGTCACATGAAAAGAAATAATACACTTTTTTCAAAGATGTGAGGGGTGTACTCACTTTTGTGAGATGCTGTATATATATATATATATATATATATATATATATATATATATTAATTCACATAAATACAGCGCCAAGATAAAGGGATAAAAACACACAGGAGGATATTGGGAGACAGAAAGAGCCACAATCGTGTAATACCATTTTAAAGTGTATTTAAATAAAAAGGATTTGTATAAACTCACTTGGGTACACGTGTAAAAGAGCTCTAAAATCAAAAATGAAGTGACAGAAGGTGTGGGGAACTGACGCGTTTCGGCTCACAAGCCGTCATCTGGGCTCCCTCCAAAACAAAAAATAATATAAAACAATATTAAAAAATGATATAAAATAATAAAAAATAAAGAATAAAATAATATAGAATGTATAATCATAAAAAATTACTTTCTTTTATTAAATGTACAAAATATAATAAAAAACAAAACCTCCCTCGGGTCTACTGCCGAACACTCGGCTTTGCGCAGTCAAGGGGTGTGGAAGACAGTGAAGTAAAAACTAAAATCTCGAGAAAATGTGCACATGGGTTCACTCAAATATGTTTAGGAAAAATAAATTTATGTGAAATTTTACCATAATGTGCTAACACCGAGAAAGACAGAGGGTTATAGGAGGACACACAAAAATAGGGAAATAGAACCGCGACATAAATACACTTAATTATATATATATATATATATATATATATATATATATATATAT
>BLSH010340625.1:704010-717087 GCA_018402905.1 Glandirana rugosa | reverse complement strand
GCCTTCTGGCAAATTCAGCTTGCATTCTGTTAATGTTTAGCTTGTGTTATGCTGCCACCTTGTGACTGTTTTTGGTATGTATTCCTAATTCCAGTATTTGTTTATGTAATCATCCCACAATGCATTGCACTTTAGTTCAAGGGTTAGCAGCCATTCTAGAGTGTACACATGTATGGACGGATCCTGTTTCCATCAGCTGCCATCCTCTGCCTAGCAAGGTGTTTTCCTGGCAGTATCCTTAACCCGGCATCCATTGTAAGTAGTTACATGTAATTTGCCATGTATTGATTGCACATGTCATTGTAATATGTCATTGCAGGTATGCATGTATTCATTGTACCTCATTTCTTTCTTCCTGCAGTTTTACTCTACTCTTTCTTTATACTTCCTATCTGTTCTGCAATAAAAGTTAAAAAAGGACTCAACGCTCCGCCTTAATGAATTGCAAGAGTGGGAAAACAGAGATTGAGAGAGTTATCTGTATGACTAGTAGCATCCCCTTTACGAGGTCCAAAACACCTCTCATAGGCTCCCATGGCCCAGCTGTTGTTGGCGCTCTCTCCTCTTCCCTGCAGGTCCACTAACTGACGCAGGGGAGTTGGAGCTGCAGGATCATGTAAGACTGAAGTGAGATAAAAAAAAGGAAAGTACACAAAGATTTTTATACACAATGTAGGCAGGATAGGTAGGAGGAGCGGGGAAGGAACATTTTTAAGAATAGTCAGTTTAGACTTGAATTCTACTTTAACAAATAAATAAGATCTTTTCCTACTCACAAATTAAAATAAAAAATCATACATACACATATCTAAAGCTACAACAATTGAAATAATTACACAAAATTACACACAGAGTACAAAATCAGCAAAAAAATTTAAATCACAACCCCACTACCAGTCTCTCATCCCCTACTCCCCCGAATCCTCACAAAGTAGACAACATAAAAGCTTGATCTTTTTTCATTTTAATCGTCAGTGGGCCATATTTGGTCACTGATGTCATCTGGGAGACCCCGCCCCTTTGTTTACATTTTGCAGTCGACACTGTAATGATATCACGTGCGGGACACACAAAACTTGCAACCATTTTGTCAAATGTACAGCATGACGGTTTCAGCTCTAAGCAGACACCCTGCAACGACCTTCCCCCTCCCATCAGGTTAGGAATTCCTGGGTCATGTGGCAAGGTCCCAAGAGGTCTGGATATGTTTGCCAGGCCTGATCATAAACAAATAAATCAGATCCATTAAGATATAGCACAGGGTGCCTGGAGATAATGAGAGGTCGTAAAACAAACTCAGGCAGCTGTGACCTTCTCAGAGACCTCTAATTAAATGAAAGGTAGAAATTTACCCATGTCTCATAACTCCAGATAAGAATGTGACATCTTAATGAAAAGTACATATTTGGATGCGGACATTCATACTGAATAAAATTAATCCAAACATCGATAAGTCCGATCATCTGGGGAACTACTGACAGTTTCCCCTCTTCCCAGGGTAATGGATAGTGACAAATCTGTCATGTTTGGACTTATTTTAATGCTGAGCTTGAATTCCTAAATGTTGGGTCTGCACTGTAATCCTATCCCGAGACATGATTTTTATACTGCAATTGCATATCAGGGAAGGTTGTTATTCCACGGTCCGCCCCGGACAGCCCACATGCCCTCCTTACCTATGTGAGTGGTCAGGGGCAGATGACCCCACCCCTTTGCTTCCAGAGAAAAAGGGAATACACCAGACAATGCTCAGTTCTCACCTTACCACCAAAGAACAACCATCTGAGAACCTGTGGACTCATTGACCAATCTCTGATCAATCAAGGACATTTAACTGCAAGTATCTTTCATCCCCTTCCATTCTGCCTTATCTCTTTGCTGCTGTATATTATGTCTCTAATTGCTTTGTAACACAATTTTTATGTAAATATTTCATCTGCACCAATTTTGACCTTTTTATTATTAAACCTTATTCTGAAAAGTGTTAATCTTGTCCTTAAAGCTCTTGATGCAAGCTATAATGAACCTGTTCCTTTGAAGAGTGCTACTGTTTAGGATAAATCATCGAAATACTCCTGTCTGTGGAGACAGCGTGTGTTACGGGTGTTTATTCTAAAATCCTAAGTGGTATTGCTAAAACCTTGAGTTCCTCTTGCTCGGTGCCAAAAGAAGATGTGATGGCAGTAAAAGGGTTAATTGCTTGAATTAGCCCCGGTAACAATTGCTCTCAAGCGGGGGCGGCTGGCACTTAGACAGTGGTCCTGCAAGCTGGAAAATCTTTGTGCTGGAAGCAGCTGAGAGTGTTATTGTTATGATAGTGACAAGCACGGTGTGATATTGGGTGGTCCTCTGTCAACATTCAGTGAGGAGGGCAGTGATCTGATACTCGCGTTCGTCACAGACACCAGTAAGCATCAGGATCGGACATATCCGATTGTCAGTGGGATTTTCTTTAGATGGTCATTGGTTGTCGTTCAGCATACTGGATGATGTGATTATTGATAGATTGTTAAAGGGAGCTTTCAGATTCTCATAAGCCCCCTGCCTGCAAAACCCCACAACAATTGATACAGGGTTGTGGGGAAGAGGCCATTTTTACTTATCAACTTGGGGACAAGGTGCTTCGCCAAGGGGACCAACTTGGCAAGGTTCCCAATCCATGTTGAAAGCATGTGGCTGTCAGGAACCATGAACCATAAAAAGACAGAAGTGCAGTAAAATCACACTTTTTAATAAAAAGGTAAAATGTTATAAACAGAGTAAACTTGGTCAAAACATAGCCAGGGTTCAGTAAACGGAACGGATAGTCAGAGCAAGCCAGTGAAGCAGGAGTCCAGAGATCAGCAAAGTCAAACAAACGGAATGCAGGGTCAGGAGCCAGGAGAAGAGTCAGCCGGGCAGGGTCTTGAATCCAGGAACCAGAAGGGAATGTCAAACAGGCAAAGTCTTACACAGGAACACACATCAAAGATTTCTCCAGAGATGCTGACCAGGCAAAGGCGTGTGAGATCTGATCTAGGCAGTTTATATAGCTAGGAGAGCTGGCTAACGAGCAGGATATGGACATCAGAGTGAAAGCTGAGACTGGCAATTAACCCTCAGCTGAGCAACTTGCTCTGAGAAGAGAGGACTGAGCCCAACCCTGACAGTGGCCTGGTATGGTTCAGGAGGGAGGGGAGGGGCACATGCCTGTTCCCTCCCTCCTTTTCTTGGCCTGCCAGACTGCATATTAAGATAAGAGTCTGGAATCAATTTCTGGGGGGACCCTATGCTTTTTCTTTGTTTTTGTGTGGGGCTTCCCCTTGATATCCATGCCAGACCCTCATCAAGGATTTGATTAAACTTTTTTGCTTTGGTACTTGTTCCCCAGGGGAAAAAGTGGACAATACATTTTTGCACATTTGGCTCCCATTGACTTTTATAGGTATCAGATTTGGCACCCAAACTTTACTCATGATCTGTATACCTGCCTGGAACTTGTTTGGCTTATCCCTACACGTGACCCTTTCCCCCAACTTTGGCTTGTGACTGAGTGCCGCAGTGTATTTTTTCCAAGAGTTTATGAACTCCTCCCATTCAAACAGATGGTGACTTTTGCAGTGTTCTCTTTTTGACATGGTGATTGCACAAACCTTTGCCAACCAGTCCAAGCTTTGGAGTAATTTGCTTTCAATCTAGAGTTATCTTTCTATACTATTGAGGAAGTTTTAGATAATCTAATGGTCCATCAACATGGTGCCATTAATCTGATATCCTTTGGGTAAGTGTTCTGTCCTTTGTTTGAGGCAAAGTGGTTATAGAGTGGTTTATTAACAAGTTCAGAAACCCATCAGTATGTCATGATAGGGACAGGAATGTGTCAGATTAAAGAAAGTATTAGGCTTCATGCACAAAAACAGCCCAAAAACGTAAGTAGCTTATCAGGGATGTTTTCAGCTTTTACCAGCGTTATTTTCACGTTTTTAAAGGACCAGCATTTTTTTTTTTTTGTTCTTTTTTCCAATTGGCCTAAAACGTCCAAAAACATTGGGGATTGACGTTTCTGAGCATTTTTGAGCGTTTGTGGACGCGTTTGAACGTATTTACAGCTGAAAAACGTCCAAAAAAACCCTCAGCTCTTGGGTTTTTTTTACAGCTCAAAAACGTCACTGCTAAAAACAGCCTGTGTGTGCATGAACACATAGGATAACATGATGGGGGGTTTATTGATTGTAGAAAAAAAACGTCTGCAGCTGAAAACAGCTCCTGAAAAACAGTCAAAGAACGTCCTGTGTGCATGAGGCCTTATAGTATATTGTGTAAACAAAGAAGGCTGTGAACCTAGAATTTGCATGTCTTCACAAAATCTCACAGAAAATAAAAATATACTGTATACATACATTTGTATATCCACCAGCATGTAAACAGACAATATTGTCAAGATATCAAAAAAAGCATTATAGCCTCACCTACTTCCCACTCAAGGTAGGCGGTGATTAATATACAGTATCTCACAAAAGCTAATATGCCCCTCACATTTTTGTAAATATTTTATTATATCTTTTCATGTGACAACACTGAAGAAATTACACTTTGCTACAATGTAAAGTAGTGAGGGTACAGCTGGTATAACAGTGTAAATTTGCTGTCCCCTCAAAATAACTCAACACATTAATGTCTAAACCACTGGCAACAAAAGTGAGTACACCCCTAAGTGAAGATATTCAAATTGGGCACAGTTAACCATTTCCATTAGTGTTACAAGGTCTCAGGTGTGAATGGGGAGCAGATGTGTTAACTTTGGTATTATCGCTCTCACTCTCTCATACTGGTCACTCAGAAGTTCAACAACAGCTGCAGGCCTCCCTAGGACCTCCAGTCCAACAACCTCAACCACAGCCTGCAGCCATATCGGTTTCAGCCACATTGCAGCCCGTTGACCCGTTGCAATTACTGGCTCCGTCCTGTTACTCTGGGGACTCTAAGGCCTGCAGGGGGTTTTTCAGCCAGTGTACCATTCATTTTGAACTCCAGTCTCAAAACTTTCCGTTTGATTGTGCTAAGGTGGCTTACATTATCTCTCTCCTGTCTGGCCCCTGGGCTGCCCCTCTGTGGGAGAAGAGTGACCCAGTGGTTTCTAGCATGTCCAGGTTCTTGAAACTCTTTGATGAAGCAGGTCATGTCTCTTCAGCAGCTAGCACTCTTTATGCCTTCGCCAAGAATCTGCTTCTGTGGGGCAGTATGCTCTTCATTTTCGGATTCTGGCTGCTGAGCTGAACTGGAACAATGAAGGCCTTAGTTGCAACCTTTTTACAGGGCCTCTCTGATCGAGTAAAGGATGAATTAGTGGGGAGAACCATCCCCACGAATCTGGACAATTTGATCTCCCTAGGGACCTAGAAAGAAGACGCCAGCATTCCTTGGTCCCTAGTCAGCTTGAAATCCCCTCTCAGCGATCCATGGAGCATCCCCTGCCAGCTGAGGAACCCATGCAGCTGGGCCGGACCAAGCTACCCCCAGAGGAGCATGCTAGGCACAGAACTTTGGGCCTGTGTCTCTACTGTGGCGGCAAAGGTAATTTTCGCGACACTTGCTTGCTGTGTCCGGGAAATGCTCAGGTCTAATACGTCTGGAGGGTGGAGCATTGAACCCAAAAACCTCACCTTCACGTCTCCTTCTGTCAGTGTTCCTTCACACCGGTGCTTCTTCTCATTCGGTCTTGGCAAACCTTGATTCTGGAGCTGCTGGCAATTTTATGGACTGGAAAATGGCTTCTTCCATGAAGCTTAAGCTTTCGCCACTCGCCACTCCATTGGCGGTCTCGGCGATCGATGGTATGGTTCTTCCAGGGGGCCCTCTCCGCTTCCAGACCCTTCCAGTTAAGATGTCGGTAGGAATACTCCACCAAGAGAAGATATCCTTTCTTGTCCTACCTAAGGCCTCAACCCCCATCATATTGGGTCTTCCCTGGTTACAGCTCCATTCTCCACATGACTGGACTTCTGGGCAGATATTGGCTTGGCCTCCTGTTTTTTGTCCTGTTTACTCAAGGTGGTACTGAAGGAGGGACTTCCTGTTGCCACCACGTCAGTTGCTTCTACGCTTCCCACTACATATATCGATTTCCAGGATGTCTTCTGCAAGAAATCAGCTAAAGTGCTTCCTCCTCACAGGTCCTTTCTCTGTGCCATTGACCTTGTTCCAGGAGTGACTCTGCCCAGGGGTCGTACCTATCCTCTGTCCATCCCTGAGACCCAGGCCATGTCAGAGTATGTCGCTGAAAACCTAGAGAAAGGGTTCAATCGGAGCAGGATTCTTTTTTGTTGCCAAAAAGGATGGCACCTTCAGACCTTGCATTGATTATCGAGGTTTAAACACAGTGACAATCAAGAACTGATACCCCTTACCCCTAATCTCTGAGCTATTTGACAGGTTGAAAGGCGTCTCCATCTTTACCAAGTTGGATCTCAGGGGTGCCAACAATCTGATCCGGATAAGGGGGGGTGACAAATGGAAACCCACATTTAACATGAGAGACGGGCATTATGAATACCTTGTTATGCCCTTTGGGCTGTGTAACGCCCCAGCTGTATTTCAAAATTTTGTCAATGAGGTCTTCAGGGATTTGCTGTATCAATTTGTGGTCATCTATCTGGATGACATTCTAATCTTTTCGGAAAATCTGCTTGTCCACAGAAACCATGTCCGGGTTGTACTCTAGCACCTTAGGGAAAATAACCTGTATGCCAAGCTGGAGAAATGTTCTTTTGAATGTTCTGAGGTTCTGTTTCTGGGATGCTTTGTCTCCAGTTTGGCTCTTCGTATGGATCCCGAAAAGGTCTTGGCCATTACCAACTGGCCTGACAGCCTCAAGGCCACACACCGATTTCTTGGGGACTCCAATTATTATAGGCAATTTATTAACCACTTGCCGACCGCAGCATGGCGGTGGCAGAGTGGCTCATTATCGCAAACCGCCGTCACCCGACGGCGGCTGCGATAGCTAGTATCGTGAGCGTGCGCGCTGCCGGAGGCGCGCTTGCGCGCTTGCTGTGTTCTGGGGGGCCAGGGAGTGGGTAGGGTGGACTCGATCGCCGCCGACTACTCGCGATCCCCCCCAGAGCGACAGAACAGAGGTCCGTGTATGTAAACACGGATCTCCTTTCTGACAGAGGGGGAGAGGCTGTGATCACAGGCTTCCTGTATATGGAAGCCGTGATCACTCCCCTCCCCCTGCCAGCCCAGCCCCCATACAGTTAGAACACGCCTAGGGAACACAGTTAACCCTTAGAGCTCCCCCTCCAGGTTAACCTACACCCACACAGTAATCAGTGCAATTTTATAGCACTGAACGCTGTATAAATGCCAATCGTCCCAAAAAAGTGTCAAAATGGTCCAACATGTCCACCGCAATATCGCAGTACAGCTAAAAATCACAGATTGCCGCCATTACTAGTAAAACTTTTGCGCAAACCAATCAATAAACGGCGATTGCGATTTTTTTACCAAAAATATGAGGAAGAATATAAATCAGCCAAAACTGATGAAAAAAAATTTTTTGATCGGTATTTTAGCAAAAAGTAAGAAAAATTGTTTGTTTTTCCAGAATTGTTGCTCTTCTTTTGTTTACAGCGATGATCAGAAATGACGCAGAGGTGATCGAATACCCCCCAAAAGAAAGCTCTATCTGTGGGAAAAAAAGGGGGCAAAATTTGTTTGGGTACAGCGTCGCACAACCGCGCAATTGTCAGTTAAAGCGTCGCGGTGCCGAATCGCAAAAAGTGCTCTGGTCCTAAAGTGTGAAATCCTTCCGGGGCTGAAGTGGTTAAGAACTACTCTTCCATTGCTGCGCCCATTATTGCCTTGACCAATAAAGGTGTTAATGCCAAGGAATGGCCTCCTGAAGCTGTCGCTGCATTCCATGATCTGAAACAAGCCTTTGTTTCTGGTCCTCTCTTGAGGAGACCTAATCCTGGGGACCCGTTTTTCTCCAGAAAATTTTCGCAGGCAGAGAAAAATTATGCTATTGGCGACCGGAAGCTTCTTGCAATTAAATTAGTGTTAGAGGAATGGCGTTATCTCCTGGAGGGTTCCCCTCACTCCACAACAATCTTCACTGATCACAAAAAATTTACAGTACTTACAGAATACAAAACGACTGAATCCCAGACAGGCCGCGGCAGTCTGTTCTTTTCCCGTTTCAATTTCAAGATCACGTACAAACCTGGTTCCTGCAACAGTGGGGCTGATGCACTCTCTAGGTCTTTTGATACTTTGGATGATACTCTGAACCTGAGCCGATCATTCCAACCAGGTGTAATCTTGTCCATTCCACCACTCTGGAGTCTAAAATTCCTCCTGGCAAGACCTTCGTCCCCACAGAATTAAGACCTAAGATCCTTCATTGGGGACATGATTCCAAGGTGTCAGGTCATGCTGGGTTCCTCCGATCCCTTCAGCTCATCAGTCGCCACGACTGGTGGCCTACTCTCCGTTCGGATGTCAAAGGCTATGTAAAGGCGTGCCATGTTTGTGCCCAGTCTAAGTCCTCCACACAAGCCCCTGCCAGTCTGCTCATGCCCTTGCCCATTCCAAAGGAGCCCTGGACTGACATTGCTATGGATTTCATCACCAATCTTCCGCTGTCTGAAAAGAATACAGTCATTTGGGTGGTAATTGATCAGTTCTCCAAGATAGTTCATTTTGTTCCCCATCCTGGTCTCCCTTCTGCTCCTGCTTTGGCCCCCATCTGTGTTCAAGAAATCCTCTGCCTCAATGGGGTTCCTTCTTATATTGCTTCGGACAGGGGGGGTTCAATTTACATCCCGCTTCTGGAGAGCTCTTTGCATGTCCCTCAATATTGTCTTGGATTTTTCTTATTCTTACCACCCTCAATCCAATGGACAGACTAAGAGGGTTAATCAAGAGTTAAAGGTCTTCCTCCGCACCTTAGTCTCTGCTCATCATGATGACTGGTCCTCTCTACTCCCGTGGGCAGAATTTTCTCAAAATAATCATGTTAACACCAGTTCTCAGAAGACCCCCCTTTTTCACAGTTTATGGAAGACACCCTCAGCTTCCTCTTCCTATTACCTGTTCTCTGGACATTTCAGCTTTGGCTACTGTTCCGCAATCATTCAATACCATTTGGGGTGAGGTTCATGATTCCCTCCGGGCATCGGCTGATAAATTTAAGAGTTTTGCCGACCATCACAGGCGTAAACCGCCTTCTCTACAGTTTGGAGACAAGGTCTGGCTTTCTACTAGGAACATCAAACTCAGGGTTCCTTCTCTGAAATTTGCCCCAAGATACATTGGTCCATACTGTATAATTGCTAAGTTGAATCCAGTTTGTTTTAAACTCCAGATTCCAAAAAGCCTCAGGATTTCGAACTCCTTTCATGTTTCCCTTCTGAAACCTTTAGTCCTCAACAAGTTCTCTCTTCCTCTGCCTACCATGGTTCCAGTCTCAGAGGATGGTCAGGAGTACAAGGTTAGCCTGTCCTGGACTCCCGGCTCTGTAAAGGCAGTCTTCAGCACCTTGTGCATTGGAAAGGGTTTGGTCCCGAGGAGAGGTCTTGCGTCCCTGCATCTGAGGTATTTGTGCATCGCCTGGTGAGGAGGTTTCATTTGAGATTTCCCTTTGTAATTTTTGTATATTGTTTTTATATTTTGCTAATTTCCAGCACTTGTCACATATTTGAATAGCGCAATCTGTATTTATACTTAATTACTTCTTCTGGGCGATATCCCTACTTAAATTGCAGTGCTTCAATCACTTTATTATTTCAATTTTGTCTTTATTCAATATAATTTATTACATTTTTTAGTTTATAGATTTGGTTACCGAACTCTGGCTATTTTTTGACTACATTTGCCCTGTTTATACTAATTTACCATTTTATTAAAAAGTGCACTTCTGTCTCAGTCTGATTCATGGTTCCTGACAGTATCTTCCTGATGAAGCTAACTGTGAAATATGTTGAATTAACTTCTTGTGTATTTACTATGCAAAAAATATGCAAACAATCTTTGTTGGCTCTGCTAGTGCATGAGGACACTCATATTTCATATTGGAGAACATGTTTGTATCAAATCTGCTGACAATGTGATGATCACAGTTGTTTTTATTGATTTATGGATTTTAAAATGAATATTCTGTTATATTAAAAGATAAGCTGCTTTTTAAATATTGTATCCATTTCCTGGCACCTAAAAGCTCCAAACTTGGGGGCGTGTCCGGGATGTGAGAGGAGAAGGACGCATAGACACAGAGCTCCATTCATCCTCATGTTAATCCTTTGCCATCCTCTGCCATCCTTCTGATTTTGAGTCTCTGCAGGCTCGGCCACCACTGCTCACAACCTACTGCACCAGTTATTTCGTGAATTGGGCCATATTTCCACATTCGGCCAGCCGGACCCACTAATTGAGGCCCCGGCTTTGCAGCCTAGTCCGCGGTTCTTCCAGCGATCGGGCCTTCCATGCTCCAGCGGCTCCCGGGGTACCCATCTGACGGCACAGCTACCTCCCCACCTGTCCAGGGATAACAACTTCAGAGGAGTCGGTGAGTGGGGGGACTGGGGGAGAGCCGCGGCCTACAACACGCGGCCGCCATCTTGGTACACCCTCCGGGCCTACTGCATCTTTTTTTATCAAAGGGAGGGGCAGGACTGTCTCCTATTCTCCTATTTAACAAGTTGGACACTGCCCTTGTCCCCCCCCAGAGGTCCTGTTTGCAGAAAAGGGGTGCTGGGAGTGTTTGATGCGGGGGTCCAATCACAGCCTGCCATAGATTACAACCCTGTATCCTGATACTGGAGAGGCTCACCTACATTACCTTACAGATACCACTTCTCCTGGGTGAATAACCCCCCTGTACATCTATGCCATTCTCCTGTACATTTATCTAACTGGGGGGTGGGAAACGTGTCCCCCTACAGTGGCGTAATGATGGTCAAATACGGCCCTCCAATACCTGCATCGGCAGCAGAGCAACTGGCCAAATTTAGAAGACAAGGAGATGCGGGAAATGTAGTGGAACCTGTGCATATGCCCCAGTCCCCGCCACATACAGCTTCCTCCTCACCGTCACCCCAGGAAATGTGTGCATCTGGGCCGGACATATTTCAAACGCAGGGTGAACCCCACCGGATGCTGGACTCCCCCCACAGCCCTACTGACAGTACGGCTTCTGGGCCACCTACAGCCACCTACACTGGCTGAGATCATGCTGGCGATTCAGGACTGCAAAACCTCCCTGTCATTACAAATTGAAACCATCCGCATTGACAACTCACTACTGAAGCAAGACGTATAAACCCTAAGGGAGAGAACTGGAGCTGCTGAAGAACGCATCAGTACTCTAGAAGATACGGTACAACCAGTGTCGGCTGCTGTTCAGGCAAACACTACAGAACTGGCGGCCCTCCGTGCAAAAATCGACGACCTGGAGAACCGCTCCAGGAGAAATAACCTCCGTTTTGTGGCGTTCCCGGAGAGATCTGAGGGCTCTTGTCCCGAGAGATTTTTGCACACATGGCTGCGAGAGGTAATGGGGGTCGAAAGCTTGTCTCACGCTTTCCTCATTGAAAGAGCACACCGTACCCCGCCACGAGCGCCAAACCCAGGGCCCCCCCCACGTTCCTTGATTGCACGCATCCTTAACTTCCAAGACAAAGTGACCATTCTGCATTTGGCCAGAGAAAAGGGCCCATTTAAATATAATGGCAATATCATTTCCATCTATCCTGACTTCTCAGCGGATGTACAACGACAACGTGTCTCCTTCTCTGCAGTAAAGAACCGTCTCCGACAGGAGGGCCTCCAGTATGCTATGCTCTTCCCTGCCAAATTGAGAGTCATCTGGGAAGGCAAGGCCCACTTTTACAACTCACCTAAAGAAGCCATGGCTTGGCTCGACGATCACGTTGGTCCACAGCGTCGACGGGGACGTACGGGTCAATAAAAAAAATGACCAATCTGATCACCTTTTGAGACGTGTTACAATCCTGCTGGAAACCTGACTGCACATGTTACCGCATATATACAGGACTTGTACCTTTATCCCCTAATAGATGGCCCAGGTGGGAGACCTTGGACAGACATTGATCTCATACCTGGGACTGCAAACTGTGGGCAGGATAAATTGGCACTGATACGGCTCCTGTCTCTGCCTGCCCACATTATAGCAGACAAAATACCACCTAGGGTCACCTGTACTGTCTTGGACCTCCTCCCAGCCAGTACTCCTGATGCGGACAACTACACAGGTGGTCACCTGGCCGATCCACTGCATTACTTTTATCCTTCAGCAACTTCGGTTATATTTCAATGGAGCTAAAAATATACACCTTACCGACCCCATTCCACTGCATGGCGAAGCCATGGGAAGTGCCTTCTAATTGTTTTTTTCTTCTTCTTTTTTTTGGACTTTTTGTTGAACTTTCGGTCAGTTCGGGATCCAAGTTCGCTAGGTTGGGGATGGTTGAGCAGGGTGGGATGGGAGGGGGAGGGGGGGATTCAATAGGCTTATTATGGTCGGGTAAGTTTGTGATAGCTGAACCACTATCTTTTTTCCACTGCTTTATAATGGCGAGACTTTTGACTTCTTTCTGTTGCATATGGGTATACCTAAACCATATAACCTGGATTGCTCTCTGTGATGTTGACTCATGTATTATCCTTCGTGGTATAGGAAATGTTTTACATGTTATAGATGGCTAATCCACTAAAAATTATCTCTTGGAATGTAAGGGGGGCGAACTCTCCAGAGGACCTCCGTCTATTACACACCAGACACTGCGAACTCCTTACTCTTTTAATCCCTGGCGAACACTCCTCTCAAGCGGGGGGAATGTAAGGTTCTCTATTAAAAATCACCTAATCGGTAGATATTGTACATTTTGTAAAGGATATGGTGCTTCCTATTATGTACTCAGTTGTAGTGTCTCTCGTTAGGTCCAATATACCAAATCCATATGGGTATACGTTGTCTTTCTTCAGTTTTCAGAGCGGTAATATTTCGTCACCTTTTTTCTATCACCAAGTCGATAGTGTTTGAATGGGCTGGTATTATTCGGATAACTTAGGGGGGGT
>BLSH010340625.1:670235-686450 GCA_018402905.1 Glandirana rugosa | reverse complement strand
GATAGGTGTGTCTTACTTCATGTGCGTGAAAGTGACCCACTTAACGATACACTTAGTCGTTTTACGAGAAGATTTCTGTAAAAAAAACAGTAGTCGCATGTGGAGTGTCTAACAGGCCTAACAAAAATGTAACGTCGTGTGTACACAAACACGAGGATCAAAAGTAGCCCACTACGTTCTTTTTTTTTTTTCGAGTAATTTAAAGCAACGAGTTGTTGATTATGGAGGACCCGCTAAAAGTTAGGGGTAGAGTAGGAACACCCCACTTAACATATTAATTACAACTGTCAAAAGAGAAGACCTCTTAAAAACTGTCAACATTAATTATACAATTCACCCCACAAGGATGAGATGGGGATTGAAAATCGCCCAGGAGGTATTAGTTGTTGAGCAACGAAATTTAATGAGCTTTTTTTTTTTTCTTGCATCACCCGATGAAAACTAGGAGCACAAACACATGTGTGCTGCAATGTAAAAACAATCCGGACAATCTGTGAGGTGTACGCTGATGACAAAAAAAATGTCTTTAGAAGAGCATTTTGCTGATTCACATAGCAATTCACCCAGTGAAAGTGCGTGTACTTCATTCTGTGTGGATAGGGCAAACAAAAAATGTTATTAAGCTGTACGCTGTGCTGGATGAATGCTTTGCATTGATTTAAAATGTAAAATACCACATCTGGCCACTACATGGCACTGTGTATTGCTATGATACCATCTAGTGGCCAACTGGGGTATTGTTTTGCTTTGCCTTTAAGGCTACTTTGCGATAAAAGCAAGGAAGCATATAAACTTCTGTAGTGAATATTAATTTTCCTTACTAAAATGTGGCACTCGTAAGAAAAGCTATTCATGGAATACAAAATATCACAAAATATGCATACAATTTACACATGCACAAACTATCTATCCTTCTCAGAAAATTAGCAAGGATAATGTGTTCTACAATGGGTTGTAGATTTCGTGTAATCCCCAGATAACATTCCTATTTTCAGTCTTTCATTATGATGGAGTCGTCCTCCAGGATATTGCAGTTCCTTCCTGCAAAGCTTCTTTTGTCTTTTTTGTGGCCTCAGCACACGGCTTGTTCAAGTCCTTTTCCCCTCACCCTCCTCTTCCTGCAGCATTACTTCCTCTCCTGAGTAGTGATGGGTCAAACATCCCTCTGTTCGATTCTCACCAGAACTCCCGAACATGTAAAAAGTTCTGACCTGAATCGTGAACCCTATTAAAGTGTGTGGGACCCAAACTTGAGCTGAAAAATCAAAAGTTCCCATTTTGAAGGCTTATATGCAAGGTATTGGGGGTCTGGATACTGCCCTGGGGGACATGTATCAGTGCAATATGCTTAAAGTGAAACAATAAAAATTAAAAATTCCTTTAAAATGTACGGTCCCCTTGTCTGTCTGTAAAGTGGCACATCTGTACCATGTATAGAACCTGCTGCAGCAAAGCTTACACTTATAAAGAAAAGAAATGAC
The DNA here is from genome assembly GCA_018402905.1 of Glandirana rugosa. NCBI lineage: Eukaryota > Metazoa > Chordata > Amphibia > Anura > Ranidae > Glandirana > Glandirana rugosa. Next base: position 684,969 of record BLSH010340625.1, on the reverse strand, counting down.
ATTTAAATTGCCGGTACAGTACAATATTATTGCCGGAAATACAAAAAAACAAAAAACAAAAAAAAAAACCTTGGGTCACCCCAAAATCCATACCAGACCCTTATCTGAGCATGCAGCCTTGCCAGGCCAGGAAAGGGGGGCAAGCGAGTGCCCCCCTTTCCTGAACCATACTAGGTCACATGCCCTCAACATGGGGGGGTGCTTTGGCTTTGCCCCCCCACCCCAAAGCACCTTGTCCCCATGTTGATGGGGACAAGGGCCTCTTCCCAACAACCCTGGCCGGTGGTTGTGGGGGGTCTTTAACAAAGGGGCCCTGAGATCCTGTCCCCTCCATGTGAATGAGTATGGGGTACCCCTACCCATTCAGCAAAAAAAGTGTCAAAAAGAAATAAAAGCCTACACACAGTTTTTGACAATTCCTTTATTAAAAATAAAAAAATAATGTTCCCTGATGAAGATTCATTGTCAATCATGATGCACGGCGCCACCACCGGACCCGAAAAATTAAAAAATAAAAACTCCGCCCACGGTGAAGGCTAACCGCCATCTGCCTGCTCCACCATCTGACAGTTTTTAAAAAGGTAAGGGGCAGAGCCACCAGGTGACGTCACCTGGTGACACCTCCCCCGTGTGACATCACCGATCAGTGCATGCTGGGTTGGTGACTTCACATGGGGTGGAGCCACCAGCTGATGTCGCCAGTTGGCCCCGTCCCTTACCTATTTAAGAACTGTCAGATGGTGGAGCAGGCAGTTGTGGTTAGCCTTCATCATGGGCGGAGGTTTTTCTTTTTTTCGGGTTCAGCGATGGCAGCGGGCATCGTGATTGATGATGGATCTACACCGGGGACATTGGTTTTTTACTTTTAATAAAGGAATTGGCAAAACTGTGTGTGGGTTTTAATTTCTTTTTGACACTATTTTGGTGAAGTGACTCAACTATGCAAGAAAACATTGGAACTGGGGGGCAGAAAAATGGCAGTAGGTGATTTGGACTGATGAGTCACAATGTGAAATATTTGGCTGTAGCAAGAGGCAGTTTGTTGGCGAAGGTCTGGAGAGAGGTACAATAATGAGTGTCTGCAGCCAACTGTGAAGCATGGTGGAGGTTCCTTGCACGTTTGGGGCTGCTTTTCTGCAAATGTAGTTGGAGATTTAGTCAGGATTAATGGTGTCCTCAATACTGAGAAATACAGCCATATACTTACCCATCATGCCATACCATCAGGGAGGGAGGCGTGTGATTGGCCCTAAATTTATTCTGCGGTAGGACAACCACCACAAACATACATCCAATGCCATTAAAGAGGAGCTCCAGGCTCCCCCCCCCAAAAAAAAATTAAGAGTCAGCAGCTACAAATACTGTAGCTGTTGACTTTTAATATTAGGGCACTTACCTGTCCAGGAATCCACTGGTGTCCTCATCCGAGGTGATTTTTCAGTCGGCTATTGGTTGCTGGCCCGGCCATCTTGACTAAGGGAAACCGGCAGTGAAGCCTAGCGGCTTAATAGATGGTTTCCAACTGCGCATGTGTGAAGCACACTGCCCTTTGTGAATGGCCCAGCTGTGTGGGAAAGAGGGGGGCCAAAACCAGTTACCGCTCCCCCTTAACTCTCAAAAGGTGAAAAATGATGCAGCGGAGGGTGGGGGGGGGGCAGACAAGCGGAGCTTGCCCTTTTGGTTGGAGCTCCGCTTTAAGTACTATCTTCAGTGTAAAGAAGAACAAAGAGTCCTGGAAGTGATGGTTTGGCCCCCACAGAGCCCTGATCTGTGATCTCACCATCCATCATGGAGTCTGTCTAGGATGACATGAAGAGACAGAAGGATGTGGGACAGCTGACATCCACAGAAGATCTGTGGTAAGTTCTCCAAGATATTTGGACAGTGCCGGCCCACTCCATTAGGCGCACAGGGGCGCCACCCCAGTGATCCATGCGCACAACCCCTATTCTGCATGACGGATGCATGGATTTCAATGTGGGTTTTTTTCTTTTTTTGAAGCACATGATTAGAGCCTAAAGCTCTAATTGGCTTCAAAAAAAGGTGCGCTCGGGGAGAAGACAACTGCGCCCTGAGCCCACCCAGTTGTGTGACAGTAGTGAATTAATATTCACTAATGTCTTCCTGCTTCTCCTCCCGGCCAATCAGGAAGCAGGTTCTGAGACCCGATTTGGCCAGGGCGTCTTTGAACTCCTGGCCAATTGGGTCTCAGGACCCACTTCCTGTTCGGCCCGGGAGGAGAAGCAACGGCCTGACTCTTCCCTCAGCAAACTGCAGCAGGTGGAGGGGCAACTTCCAGGAGTCCTACCCCAGATCCATCATCACCTCCTATGGTAAGGACATGGATGGCCACCTTTCCATCCAACCCGTCTGTGCTGGGGGTGGTGTGCAAGTCACCCCAAATATTGATTGGATTTGTATTTCTCTTCTGTTCATTTACTTTCCATTTTGTTAATTGATAAAAATAAACTTCTTCTTTATTTACAGCATACAACAAGGAGACCCCCAGATCCTAGCATACCCATGTGAATGAGTATGGGGTTCAATGTACCCCTATCCATTCAGGAAGAAAAATATAAAATAAACAGCATTTTTTACACCTGCCTAAGACTTTTCCAAAGTAGTGAATACGGTGAACCATGGCAGCAGATCACATGTTTAATTTGTTACATATATCACTTGAGTCTGATAGGTGAGTCTCGTTAGAAGCGCACCGCATTGCATTACCTGGACTGTGTACAATTTAACAGGTTATTTGCCCTTCGCTCCTGCATTCTAATTACTATATAAATTGCTTTACAGCTTCTTTTCTTGCGATTCATAAATTGCTTAATCATGATTTTCATTAATCAGTTTGTCAGAGCTCCACACTGGACTGGAGATTTAAAGATGGAAAGCTGAGTATATTGGATTTCATCCTAACGTCACTAATATGAGAGCAGAGCCCATACCTCCAGCATTTGGGATTAGGAGATGAATAGAAAGACACCTCTGAGCAGTGGCCCCTGGTGCTCAAAATCTTTGGGTGGTGCAAACAAACTGAAAAATTCTCAAAAAAAAAATCAAATACAGCCACTGTGCCATCAAGTGCCCATCAAATGCAGCCACCATGCCAATCAAATGCAGTCACCATGCCAATCAAATGCAGCCACCGTGCCAATCAAATGCAGCCTCCATGCCCATCAAATGTGCCCTAAGCCAGGGGAGGGCTGGGCCAGGGGAAAGGGTGGCAGTTGCCCCCCAGGCCACCCTAACTTACATTCAAAATGGCCGATGGCCGCTGCCCTCTTACACTTTTTTCTTCTTGTGGAGGAAGGAAGCAGGGGCCAGGGGTGCAGCCACCAACTAACTGTAGGCAAAGGGGGGAGGGCACCCAGGGCCAGCTGTGCTGATGGGCACTGGCAAGCCTGCATTGATGGGTACTGATCAGGTTGCATTTAATAGGCACTGGTGAGGCTGCATTGATGGGCACTGGTGCGGCTGCATTGATGGGCACTGATGCGGCTGCATTGGTGGGCACTGATGAGCTGCATTGATGCATTATTTTTGTTAAACCTCCTTGCTATTAACATTAAATTATCTTACCACATTGTATCATATTTGTCTTGTTTCATAACTTCAATATCCATTCTAAAACCAGGTGGGCATGGGTGGTGAGCTGATTCGGTGGTTCAATGGGCCACTTGACTGGACTTGCCCCCCAGGCCTAAGGCTGCCAGCCCTCCCCTGCCCTAAGCCCACACAGTTGTGTAATAAAAGCAAATTAATATTCGCTATTGTCACACTGATTCTGCCTCCCAGCCAATCAGGAGGGGGGTCCTGAGACCGGTTTCCCAATTGGCCGAAAGGAGATTCTACTCTATTGGCCAAGGGAGTAGACGCATGGTGAGGACACCATTGTGATGGCAGGGAGATGCATGGCGAGGACACTGCCGTGATGCAGAGGAGGAGACGCAGGTAAAGGCAGCTGGCCTTCGCCTTGAGGAAAGCGATGTTGCGGGTGACCGACCGCCCCGATTGGGGGGGGGGGGTGGCTGGCTGTGCACTGTTTGCTGCCCCCCAAGAGAATATAACACCGGTTGCCACTGATATCTCCATTTTACTTGATATGAAAGCTTTTACTAGATATATTTTATATGCTTGCATATACCGCTGTACGAGAGTATACTTCACTAAAAGAAGGTGTTGGAGACTAAAGCCTCATACACACCATCCGATTTTTGTTGAATGTTTGTCTCATGTCGAAAGTGAAGAACGTACTAACAATACGAAAATTTTTATACGACCGAATTCAACGTCAGAAGTGATGTCATGTTTTGAATATTTTTGCATCTTTTTTTCATTTCTGAGCATGCGTTTCTTATGAAAACCATACTAAAGGGAACGAAAATCGGACGTTGCGTTGCCGTACAAAATTTTTTTCATAGCCTGCACATCCAGCTTTTGTCTGACGAAAAATCAAATACTAACAGTAAGAATTTCCGATGACAGTCTGTCGAACGAAAATTCCCTTCCGGAATTCGCATCGTGTGTACGGGCCTTAAGAGCGGAGCGGAAGCACACACCCAATTTTATCCCCATTAGGGAACTGCTTACTGGACTCACTGGTAAAATGGGGGTCTAAGTATAAGGTGAGTTACCATCCAATCACTGGTGGAGGATTGTGTATGAGCACTGTTTTAATTATTCTACATGGAGGTGGAAGATCACAGTATTTTGGCATTTCTTGGAGATGGAAGATCACAGTATTTTGGCATTTCTAGGAGGTGGAAGATCACAGTATTTTGGCATTTCTCAGGGGTGGAAGATCATGGTATTTTGGCATTTCTCGGAGGTGGAAGATCACAGTATTTTGGCATTTCTCAGAGGTGGAAGATCACAATATTTTGGCATTTCTCGGAGATGGAAGATCACAGTATTTTGGCATTTCTCAGGGGTGGAAGATCACGGTATTTTGGCATTTCTCGGAGGGGGAAGATCACAGTATTTTGACATTTTTCTCGGAGGTGGAAGATCACAGTATTTTGGCATTTCTCGGAAGTGGAAGATCACAGTATTTTGGCATTTCTAGGAGGTGGAAGATCACAGTATTTTGGCAACTCTTGGAGGTGGAAGATCACAGTATTTTGGCATTTCTCGGAGGTGGAAGATCACAGTATTTTGGCATTTCTCGGAGGTGGAAGATCACAATATTTTGGCATTTCTCGGAGGTGGAAGATCACAGTATTTTGGCATTTCTCGGAGGTGGAAGATCACAGTATTTTGGCATTTCTCAGAGGAGGAAGACCACAGTATTTTGGCATTTCTTGGAGGTGGAAGATCACAATATTTTGCCATTTCTCGGAGGTGGAAGATCACAGTATTTTGGCATTTCTCGGAGGTGGAAAATCACAGTATTTTGCCATTTCTCGGAGGTGGAAGATCACAGTATTTTGGCATTTCTCGGAGGTGGAAGATCACAGTATTTTGGCATTTCTCGGAGGTGGAAGATCACAGTATTTTGGTATTTCTCGGAGGTGGAAGATCACAGTATTTTGGCATTTCTCGGAGGTGGAAGATCACAGTATTTTGGCATTTCTCGGAGGTGGAAGATCACAGTATTTTGGCATTACTCCATTTGAACTAATGGCACAATGAACTGTTGAGTTATTTTAACTACTGGACATTTCTTTTTTGGATTCTGAATTTTTTGGATTCACTTTCACTATTTCCTTTATGAATAGCAACTTTTGTTCTGGGATGAAAAAAAAACTGTTACACTGTTATTTATTCCCTGATAATTTAGTTAATTTGTTGCTAGTTGCTACTTTTAAGTGATAAGCAGCAACTTTATTATGTTTTTTTATTCACTTGGATTTTTAGACACTATTGGTCTCCTTATCGTGAGATCATATTGGTCTGGTAAGCATCCCCTGGGTCTAAAGCCCCGTACACACGGTTTGACGATCGCATACAACAGGTCGTACTCACGACCGTTGTATGCGAAATCGATCGTTCGTATGCGCGATTTGAACAGTCGAACATACGACGGTTGTACAAGGGAGTTGTATGAGCAGACTAGAAAACTTGGTCGTACCAAGAAGCGGTCATACGACCGTTGTATTGTGTGTACAGAGCAGTTGGTACAACAAGTTGTATTGTGCAAAACACGCATGCTCCAAAGTCAGGAATGGCCAGATGCTAATTACATGCACCTGAACGTTCTTTCCCCGGCCGTACGATCGTGTAGTGCAGTCAGTATGCTACATACAACAGCCAACATACGATTCGACACGATCGTACGTGCGATCGTCAAACTGTGTGTATGAGGCATGAGAAGTACTTTTTGCTTTGATTCTGAGCACTGAGCACTTTTTTCAAACACCTGGATGGTCTTTAACCACTTCAGCCCCGGAAGGATTTCCCAAGTTAGGACCAGGGCACTTTTTGCGATTCGGCACTGCGTCACTTTAACTGACAATTGCGCGGTCGTGCGACGTTGTACCCAAACAAAATTTGCGTCTTTTTTTCCCCACAAATAGAGCTTTCTTTTGGTGGTATTTGATCCCCTCTGTGTCACTTCTGATCACCGCTATAAACAAAAAAAGAGCGACAATTTTGCAAAAAAAAAAAACAATATTTCTTACTTTTTGCTAAAATACAAATCCCCCAAAAAATATATAAAAAAGCAAATGTATTCATCGGTTTTGGGCGATTTATATTCTTCCTATATTTTTGGTAACGCAATCGGTGTTTATTGATCGGTTTGCACAAAAGTTGCCGCGTTTACAAACCATGAGGATTAATTTCTGGCGTTTTCCATTTTTTTTTTTTTTACTAGTAATGGCGGCGATCTGCAATTTTTATCGGGACTGCGATATTGGGGCGAACATGTCAGACATTTTTGGGGACCAATGACATTTATACAGCGATGATAAATTTAAATATCCACTGATTACTGTGTAAATGACATTGGCAGTGAAGGGGTTAACCTGCAGGGGGCAGTGAAGGGGTTAACTGTGTTCCCAAGCGTGTTCTAACTGTGAGGGTGACTGGGCTGCCAGGGGCATCAGAGATCTAACTGATCCCAGTGACAGGGATCAGTAGATCTCTTAAATGCGGAACCGCCGTGTTTACATCGTCAGTTCCCCGTTCTTCCTCTCTGCTAGGCAATCGCAGCTCGCCGGAAAGATCGATTCCCCCTGAGCTGCGGCCACACTCCTGCAGAGTGCGCCGGGCACGAAAGCGTGCCGCCAGCGGTGTGCTCCAGCCCGCTAGCCACGCATGAGCTGTTTATAGACGGCGATTCGCGGGACGCTGCCACATTGCAGCAGTAAATGTACGTGACGCGGTCGGCAAGCGGTTAAGGGCCGGTTCACACTGCTGCGGTGCGAATTTACCACAAATTTAATACGATTGCGGTGCAAACTTTTCAGGGCAGGGTTTTTTGTGACAAATGCGATTTCTACATGTGTTGGTGCGAATCTACTGTAAAGCTGTAGCTGGAGGGGGAAGCTATCGCAGTGATGTGAATGGGAGATTGCGTTTTCGATCCGTGTTCTATTGTAGTCTATGGAGCTGAATGCGCAACGCACTGCATCGCACACGGATCAAACTCGCACAGGACCCTTTTTTTTCACGGATTAGATTCACAACGCATCAATGTGAATGGCCCTGATAGAACTCTATGTTATTGCAGATGACTTGCGAATTTAAGCTATCGCAAACAGCTTAAATTCGCAATAGTGTTCGCAGCAGTGAACCGGCCCTTACTATAGAATTATAAACTTTTGCTTGAATTTCTTTTTATTCACTTTGAAGATATGAATTGGTAATTTATTTAATTTAAATTTTTTTTTTCAACTTTGCACTTTTTATTGCGTTTTTGCACATTATATGAAATATATATATATATATTCACTATAGTTTATCATTTATATATAAATTGTTAACTTTTTATCGTGGGAGATATTTAAAGAGATAGCACATTTTTCTTTTTAGGCCTCATACACACGGACGTTTTTTGACGCCGGCGTTTTCTGCAGTTCTCCATGTTAGTCAATGGCCCCATAAAAACGTCGGCGTTTTTGAGCTGTAGATGACGTCGGCGTTAGTGAGCTGAAAGTAGAACCCACAGCCATCGCATTCTGAGGCTGTAACGTTTTGGCATTTTTTGGCGCCGACGCCACAATGTGCCAACAAACGCCACCTATTATTATACTGGCATTTTCTGGCGTTTTTTGACGCCGACGTTTTTAGGTTGAAAAATAGCAGAGGGATGATTTTTTTTTAAAAACGCCTATTGACGCCGACGCTCACTAACGCTCAAAAACGCCGATGCATAACGCCGAAAAACGCCGACTTTTTTTCCTTGACGTTGGGCCCGACGTTTTGTTTATTTTTTTAGAAACGTCCGTGTGTATGAGGCCTAAGTTCTAAGAGACTATGCACGTTCACTCATTCACACTTGAGCTGAGCCTTTTTGGTTGCTTTACTGTTTTTTTTTTTGGGTGTTTGTATGGCTATTTTTGCACGTTTTTCAGGCTTGTACAATTTTTTTTTTGAAGTCTATTGGGGCAGACCGCACGACTGCCCCAATGAAACTCATGTATTTTTCAAGCTTCAATCATGAACAGACACCATTGAATGTAATGGAAATTGTTGGCCAACTGAATATCCAACTTTTGTCCAAATTGGGTGACGGCGGTTGGGTCTAGTGTACTGACATGAGTCAAGTAATCGGCCAACAATGGCGAACATAGTGACGTGTTCCGAGCGTATAACGAGGAAGTTCAGCTGAATGTGACTTGTGAATTACGAATGCAGGTTTACACGACTGAACACTTTCTGGGTTCCGAGCATGCGTGTTTGCACTTCCTACTTTTTGTTGGCCAAATTCTGTACACACGAGCCAACAATCGCCCAACGCCTTGTTGGCCAACACAAGCTTTCTAGTCTCATCGTCCAACTTTTGTTGGGCGACAGTTGGAAATCGGCTGTAGAATCGTGCGGACACACGATCGGATTATCGGCCAACGACCGTTGTTGGCCGACAATCAGACCGTGTATACAGGCCTTTAGCATTGGGTGTTGATGCTCTTTTTATTTATTTATTTATTTCAGGTACTTATATAGCGCCATTAATTTACACAGCGCTTTACATGCTTCTAGTAAAGCTTAAGATTTCTCTGGTGGAAAAGGGACCTTAGAGCAGTGTTTCTCAACCTATTTTCAGTCATGTCTTCCTTTGAGAATATGCAAAATCCAGTCTAAAATAGGGTTCCCCATCACATCAGAATCCCTACATTTACATCACAATCCTTAATTCCCATTCAGTGCTCCCTTTCCCCTCTTCATAAAGCCGACCATAGACCAGTGGGGGCCCGTCCATCAGGGGAGCAGGGGCACCTCCCCCCCATCCATGCGTCCAGCCCCCTAATCTATATTCAGGGCATCGGATGCATGGATTGCAATGGGGGGGGGGGGGGTTAAGCACATCATTAGAGCCAGATGCTCTAATAGGCTTCAAAAAAGGGTGGGCTCGAGGTGCGCTCCGAGCCCACTCAGTTGTGTGACAATAGCGAATGAATATTCACTATTTTCACACTGAATCTCCTCTCCACCAATCAGGAAGCAGGTCCCGAGACCCATTTCCCAATTGGCCAAAAAGCCCGGCGATCATATTGGAGGGAGGAGACGTAGAGGCCACCGGAGGAGACACAGAAAGCGAAGCCGCTGCCCAGAGTGAATCGCTGCCTGGGGGTAAGTGCGAGGCTCATCGACCGATCGACGGCAGTGGGTGACTCAACCCGAACTACCCAGGGGGTTGTGGGTGCATTGTTTACTGAACTCACCCCCCCAAAATATTCCACCAGCCGCCACTGCAATAGATGGTTCAAATCTGGGCCGGTTCAACAGGGACTGGTCGAAATTCGACCCATGTATGGGCAGGCTGATTGTGCCCAAGTTGATTGAATCGATTGATCAACTTGGGTACAACCAGCCTGTGAATTTTACATGCGATCGCTATCAGCTGTTATAGCTGCTAGCAATAATCGCTGTGTTCTCCCGACGGGGGGAGCCGTCCCCACCAGGCGAACACAGTGATGATTGATAACGGCTATTACAGCCGATAGCGATCTCATGTAAAATCCGAGAACACAATGGCTCCGCGGGAGGGATTCCGCCACCAACACCACCACCATCAACCCGTGGTTCCAGGAAAGAAATTCTCAACACCTATGGCTGACCTATGGGTCTTCAGCCTCCCATCTTCAATTCCTTTCACAACAAAATTCTCATTCTCCCCCTTCCCACATCATAGCCAAATGTAACCCCCAACCTCTTCATATAAGAGTCCCCACCCCTTCACATTTTGTATCAGAGTCCTCACTTCTCCCCCCCCCTTTCACATCGCAGTCTTCAGTACCCCCCCTCCCCCATCTCTTGACATCAGAGTCCACAGTTTTTCCCCATTGTATCGCGTCAAAGCCCTCGATGGCAGCATGGCAGTGGGTGGTAGGTAGAGCGGGTCTAAACAAAGGTGGACTTCTGTCCCCTTCTGAATGCTATGGCTGCCCTGGAGTAGTGCCATGCATTTCCATGGTGTTGGTGGCCAGCCTGCCTGCACCATGCAAAAACAAAACACTATGCAAAAATACCAAACATGGCACTGCAACCCCGAACATGTCAGATGGCACAGAAAGGATGCCACAGACAATTGCACTCTTTCCAAACTTGTGGTAACAGTTTGGGGAAGGTCTTGTCTTTTCCTGTTCCAGCATGACTGCACCCCTGTGTAAAAAACCTCCATACATGCCAATTGTCCTGGATCCTAGCCCTCTGTCCTGCCAATGCAGGGTTCCTGGCCATGTCCTTGTGGGTGGTCCCCCATTATTAGAGGCAGGGTCTGGACCGAAACAACCTGTGAAGTGGGCATGAATTGGACAAACCCAACAACGGGGAAGACAAAATTCGGACCATAGACAGGGTTAATAGTGTCTGAGATCTGGGGCCATAATGGTAGTAAAAATGAAAGCTAGTTCATTTACGACATGGTTTGACCAGTTTAATGTGGAGGAACTTGGTGATCTGCAGATCCCTCAACCCTACTGACCACCTTTGGGATGAATTGGAATGCTGACTGTGAGCCAGGTCTTCTCATCCACATCAGTGCTGGTCCCCCCCACACTACACTCCAAACTCTTGTGGAAAGCTTTCCCACAATGGGTGGAGCACGGTATATCCACAACCAACTACATTGTACATATTCACGAACCAAGGTTTTGGGATGGGGTGTCCAACTCAAGTAGCCTGCCCTGAACTTGGAATACCAAAAGTGAGCAAGGTCTTCTCATCCAACATCAGTACCTGACCTCACAAATAGGCACACGTTCTCATACGCACACTACACTTTTGGAAAGCCTTCTCAAAATGGTGGAGCATGATATAGCCACAATCAACCCCATTGTATGTATTCATGACCAAAGTTTTACGATGGGGTGTTCAACTCAAGTAGCCTGCCCCGAGCCTGGAATGCCAGTGGTAAGCCAGGTCTTCTCATCTAACATCAGTATCTGGACGATATTATAGTCAGAAAGGGCAACTCCATATTAAATGTGATGGGGTGGGAGACTCCATAATATTGGCCATGGGAGTCAACTTCATATTAATGACCTTGGTCTTGGAATGGGATGTCCAACAACCTCACATGGGTATGATGGTCAGGTGTCAACAAACTTTTGACTACATAGAGTACCGAATAGTGAAGCCAGGGTAACGATGGCAACCCCCAGCTTGGCCCTTTAAGAACCAAGTCTGCCTTGACCTTTCCCTTATTGCTGTCCTCACAGGTTCCCTTTAACCAGTGGCTTGAAAGACAAGCGGCTCAGGAGCTTACCTGGCCGACCCCCAGGGAGCAGTAAGTGAGTATTGACAGAACGGGAAGGGGGTCGCCTTCCTTTTTCTTCCTATTTAGCATTCTTGAAGTTAATGATGTCAGAGCGGTCAATCATTTTCACTTTGCACGAACGCTGGGGCTATCAGAACAAAGTTCATTTAAAATTTGCTGACTGAGACCTTCCTACTCATTGGCACCCTGGGAGTTCTGCCGCTCGCACTGAACTCCAAATAATCACAATCAAGCCAACTCCAACCACACGTCCGAACGCCGAGACTTCCTTTGCTCCTGCGTGGCTCCCAGAGTAACGCGTGGAAAGTGCGCAAGTGCGGGAAATTCCCCGTCCTTTCCCTCACTGTCCTTCACATGGCTGCAATCCAGGCAGAATCCTCCACAATGGTGTTCCCCATTTGGCTGAATTGCATACGGAATACTCGGTGAAAGCTTTCCAGTACCTTTAAATGGTCCTGATTCATCAAGCTGTAAAGCACTTAAGGCAGGCTAAAATGGCATACTGGTTTTAAAGCTTCCCTTCAGTCTTGGCAGTTGTACTGGCTTCCCTCCTGGACTGATTTCGCTGCACACTGTGACCTTCTCACAATGTGCATTAGAAGTTGCAGCAAGTCAGATAGGGCCCGCCTCATTTCCTGGCTGGAGGATGTACAATATCATGTAGTTTTTCCTCCCCAGCCTGACTGTCCCTGGCCCCGTCTCTGCAAATCAAGTCTGCCTAGGAACACTTCACATCCAGACTGACACCCACCCATCAAGACATTTTTATATTTGCATAACTCCTCCCAAGAGGAGCTGCCTGTACACAGCAATTCGTGGTCTGTTCTCTAGCAACTACATGAGTGCAGTGCAGTAAGGAAACCATCTGGTACATCTGAATAAACAGGCCATTAAAGCGGACTTCCACCCAGGTAAAAGTATTTTACCAATCGGCCACTCACCAATCCCAGGCTCCAGTGATGCGGTCGCCTGAGGGCTCGCTCTTCTCCCCCTCCCCTCAGCGGCGTCGGCATCACAGGTGTGGGCACCCGGCTTTGGCTTCAAAGCCGGGCGCGCACTGCGCATGCGCGAGTCGCGCTATACCTTGTGAATGGCCATTGTATCTTCTGGGACCTGTGACCCAGAAGATCGCTGAGAGGAGGGGGAGGAAGGTGAACTTCCTTCTGGCTCCGTGGCTCTAGAAGAGGAAGTGGACCTGTGAAAACAGGGCGCCCCCGCCCAAAAAAATGACATGCCATTTGTGGCATATCGGGGGGGGGGTCACCTTCCCTTAAAGCGGAAGTTCCACTTTTGGGTGGGACTCCTCTTTAATATAGAGAAAAATTCACTATACACAGAGCTTCTCACAGTGTGCATCAACCACTTCAGCAAGTCAGATAAAGTCCTCCTCATTTCCTGGCTGGAGGACGTCCAGCATCATCTAGCGATTTTTTTTTTCCCCCATCCTGGATTGAGATATCAAATCAGAGATGCAACAGTCATTTAAAGTGGAACTACACTGCTTCTGAGCACCACAAACCAAAAACACTACTCAATGAATTTTTAATATTCAAAACAAATTCCTCGCGGCCAATGAGGAAGCGGGTCCTGAGACTCGATTGGGCAGGGAGTCTTAAGACTTGGCCCTGGAGCAAGCAGCAGCCCTACCCCGGATCTGCCTCCTAAGGTAAGGAGGCCTCTGATTGTCGCCTTCCCGCCTGTCTCCCTTGGAGGGGGGGGGTGGTTTCCGCCACCTTCCCGTCCATCTCCCGCATGGGTGGGGGGGGCAGCAAACCCCCCCCCCCCAAAATATTGGAGCACCAGCTGCCACTGACTCTACCGTAGAGTGGAGAGGATCCGGGATTGAGGGCTGAGGCGCTCGCGGAGCACAGCGTTGAGGCGTGGTGACGTCGCTGGACGTGGGGCGACGCATTTCAGAGCATGCGCACTGAGGATGTGATGGCAGTCACGCTCCTTTATCAAGCTAAACGCATGGGATACAGGCACGGCTTTGTATAACAACATAGGTGGGCCAATAGGGGACAATATTAAAACTATATGTATAGCAGTTTCAGTAGGCGTCTATAGCAGATACACATAGGAGCAGAGACACTATAATAAAATAAATAGAAAACTAAAATCATAATTAAAAAATATATATGAACATATAAAATATATAAATATGGCACTAGGATTAATCATAAAAATGAATAAAGAGTAGATAGACAGACATAATTGCTGAACTGATGTAGTCATTTTATGAATGGTCATATGTTGGATAATAGGAATATCCCGAGAAATTTACATGTAATAATTATGTAGATAAATACAGGGAGTGCAGAATTATTAGGCAAGTTGTATTTTTGAGGAATAATTTTATTATTGAACAACAACCATGTTCTCAATGATTCCAAAAACTCATTAATATCAAAGCTGAATATTTTTGGAAGTAGTTTTTAGTTTGTTTTTAGTTGTAGCTATTTTAGGAGGATATCTGTGTGTGCAGGTGACTATTACTGTGCATAATTATTAGGCAACTTAACAAAAAACAAATATATACCCATTTCAATTATTTATTTTCAGCAGTGAAACCAATATAACATCTCAAAATTCACAAATATACATTTCTGACATTCAAAAACAAAACAAAAACAAATCAGTGACCAATATAGCCACCTTTCTTTGCAAGGACACTCAAAAGCCTGCCATGTTTTTATAAGTCGAAACTATAATTACTCAAAAACCTTAGTAACTCTTGTACCAACAACAAGTTATTATTTTAATAAGGAGTTTTTATGTTGAACGGATTATTAAGACGTGAGGGACATAAATAGATGTATTAATAATGTACATTTAAAGAGCCCT
>BLSH010340625.1:593571-610213 GCA_018402905.1 Glandirana rugosa | reverse complement strand
CCTTGTATGCCCTCTCGTGCGCACCTGGGTAGTCCTTTTGGTGTATAAATAAAAAGTGACTTCCGTGCTTATTCAAGGTAGTAAGGTGACTTCCACGCGTGCTCTCCCGTATGTTCCCGCACTTACCAGATGTTTCGTACCCCTGCAGGGGTACACGCCTTGGTAAATGGGGTCTTTTGGTCCTCCTTGTTGGGTCCTGGTATGTTTCTCCTGTGGTTGTGTCCTCGATCAAGATGCCTGTATACTGGAATCTTCCCTCAGTATCCAGCTCCAAAAATGGGGATCAGATAAAAATAAAGGAAAGAAAAGGACCGGGATCCTTGATGGTGAAGTACGTTTCAAACAATGGGGTTTATTGGATAAAACAAACACAAATAAAAACTTCCAAAGCGAAAGTGCAGTGATTGCTGTGGGGCAGTCACTGGATATAGTAGCTGGCTGGCTGAGCAGGAATCGCCTGCTTGAGGAAGGTGGGAGCTCCTTCCTTCCTCCTAGCTGTGCGTTGCACAGCGCTGAACTCCAAAACCGGAAGTGACGCAAAAAAACAGAAACAACGTGACCACGCCTTACGCGTTTCGTCGAATAGACGTCCTCTGAGGCAGTGATAAACTGCCTCAGAGGACGTCTATTCGGTGAAACGCGTAAGTCGTGGTCACGTTATTTCCGTTTTTTTGCGTTTTTTTACATTTTTCATCCCTAATTTTATCTGTATTATATCTGCCTGTTTCTCGTGTACTTATTTATTAGGTGATTTTAGGTGTTTTTACACATTTTATGTTTTACGGACATTCACGGACATTTACGGACATCAACTTTTTTTTTTTTTTTTTTTTCTTCTCTCAATTTTTTTACTCTGTATTCCATCCATGGTAATTTGAATAACGGTGCCAAAGACACAGGCCCACACACATCTTTAAAGGAACACTTACACAGACACGCCAAGGAGACAGCTCCATTTCCATAATTTTTATAATCTGACGCTAACTGACACTGGGGGGAACTCACTAACTGCCAATGTTTTTTTCTCAACAAAATTGGATTCACTCTTTAAAGAGTTTGTTAACCCAAAAAAAAAACCTGCTGCTCCTGTCTCTTTAATGTGCAATTAGCAGCATGGTGCTTTTGCTTTTTAAATTATCCCTCTGTATGCCCTAAAAATAACTGTTTGATAATGCCAGGTCCTGACTTCCCCCCTGAGTGCTGACTCCCCTATTATATTAGCTGATCCTGAGAGCCCCGTGGGCTGTGCAGTCTGTGTCTCTAGCAGCTCTCCTATTCTCCTCTGCCTGTATTCAACTCCCCCCTCCTCCCTCTCCCTGTCAGTACATAGAGTCTCTTCTCTGCTCTCATAATTAACCTTTAAAGCCCCTATCCCCTGTGTATTAGAACAAGAACTTCCCCTGTGTCTGTGTTATATCATAAATATTATTATCTGTATAGATAACACACCGGCTTCCTACACACGGCTCTCTCTCCTCTCCAACTGAGGTCAGCAGCACTGCTCGGCCTCCCCCTCAGGAATTCTTTGCTGAGCAGTGGAGAGAGAAAAACAGCAACTGATCCTAGGAAGCCTATGTGTTATCAGTACAGATAAGTATATATATAAAACATAACATAATATAGTATAACATATATATATGTTATAACACTTTTAAGACCCCTTTCACATGGGGCTGTCCGTTTGCGGGTCTGTTTTTGCTCAGCAGGGATCGCTCCGCTGATCCCTGCTGAGCTGACGGATGACAGATCTGTCTCCGCAATCTGTGCAGAGACGGATCTGTCAGAGCGCCACTCTCCTCTATGGGAAATCGGATGACAACGGACTGTCTGTCCATTGTCATCCGATCCGCTCCCCAGACGGATGAAAAAATAGGGATTCCATCTGTCGGACTTTATGGACCCACGGAGCGGATCGGAGATGACATCACTGACATCCGTTGCTCCATAGAGGAGAGTGGGTCGTCCGTTCAGGTCCATCTGAAAAACTGACAGGTGGACCTGAATGGAACGCCCGTGTGAAAGGGGCCTAAAGTGGCTCTAAAGCCTTAAGGTTTTTCACCTTAATGCATTCTATGCATTAAGGCGAAAAACCTGTGCTGCAGCTCCCCCCCCCCTGCCCCCACCCTTTTTTCTTATCTGAGTCTGATCTGATCCAGCGATGTGCATGAGTGCAGCAGCTCCCCCATGGAAAGTGGGTTTTTATGGGGAGCAGGAGGGGCCTGGAGCGGCGGTAGGGGACCTTATAGGAAAATCGGGGCTGCTCTGTGCAAAAGCATTTCACAGACCAGGTAAGTATAGGCATGTTTGTTATTTCAAGAAAAAAAAAAAGAAGGTTTAATACCACTTTAATTGATGAGCGAGCTTGGGGTTGAGGAACTTGACTGGCCCGCACAGAGTCCTGACCTCAACTCAATAGAACACCTTTCGGAGCGGAGACTGTGAGCCAAGCCTTCTCATCCAACATCAGTGCCTGACCTCACAAATGGGCTTCTGGAATAATTGTCAAACATTCCCATAGACACTCCTAAGCCTTGTGGACAGCCTTCCCAGAAGAGTTGAAGCTGTTATAGCTGCAAATGGTGGGCCAGCTCAATATTGAACCCTACAGACTAAGACTGGGGTGCCATTGAAGTTCATGTGTGTATAAAGGCAGGCGTCCCAATAACCCTACGGACTAAAGCCTCGTACACGCGGTGCGACGGTCATATGGAAACGGTCGTACGATCATCCAACCGTTAGTACGCGCGATTAGAACAGCCGACATGCGACGTTTGTACAACTGAGGTTGGATGAGCAGACTAGAAAACTTTGGTATTACAACAAGTGGTCGTACGACTGTTGTATCGTGTGTAAAGAGAAGTTGGGCCAAGAAAGCTGTATGTGCAAAACACGCATGCTCAGAAGTCAGGAACGCCCGGAAGTGTCCGTTCGTGTAACCTGTGTTCCTAATTCACAAATCACATTCACCTGAACTTCCTCTTTATACGCTCGTAACACGTCGGCTTGGTCGTACGATCGCTTAGTGCACGTCATGACACAAGATACAACAGCCAACGTACAATTTGGGCTGTTCAGCCGTACGACCATCGCGTGTACAAGGCTTAAAACTGGGATGCCTATGTGCATGTAAAGGCATGTGTCCCAAAACTTTTGACAATATAGTGTATATAAGCAGTGTGCAGAGGGTTCAATTACATTTTTCAAATCTACCTCATGGGGACACAGGAAGTAATAAAAACCCAACAGAGCTTCTATCCCACTCTATCCAATGTAAAGAAAGTTTCCACTGGATTTGGCCTTTAAACCTTTCGGAAAAATAAATGATTTCACCGGTAAACATTCTTTTCACAGTGGTATCCGATCACGTTCATCAGCAGGTGAGATCAATGGTGATGTTTGCTCTCGGCGCTTGCAGCAAAAAAAAAGGATTTTCTTCTCAGCGGCTGCCAGTTAACAGCCCCGTGTTGAGCTGATGGGATTTGACTTGTGGATGTACCTAAGTCTTCCTTGCTCTGCCGGTCTCAGGAGTAACGCAGCAGAAAAGAACCGGAACCTAGGCATGAAATCCCACCGTATGACCTCTGATGTTCTGTTTTTTAATGGCTGCGCTGTGTTGACATAAATGAAGGTAGGGTGAGGAAAGTTGAGGAAAGTTGAGGTAGGTTGAGGTAGGTTGATGTAGGTTGAGGAAGGTTGATGTAGGTTGAGGAAGGTTGAGGTAAGTTGAGGAAGGTTGAGGAAGGTTGAGGTAGTTTGAGGTAGGTTGAGGAAGGTTGCGGTAAGTTGAGGAAGGTTGAGGTAGGTTGAGGAAGGTTTAGGAAGGTTGAGGTAGGTTGATGTAGGTTGAGGTAGGTTGATGTAGGTTGAGGAAGGTTGCGGTAGGTTGAGGTAGGTTGAGGAAGGTTGAGGTAGGTTGATGTAGGTTGAGGAAGGTTGCGGTAGGTTGAGGTAGGTTGAGGAAGGTTGAGGTAGGTTGAGGTAGGTTGAGGAAGGTTGAGGTAGGTTGAGGAAGGTTGCGGTACGTTGAGGTAGGTTGAGGTAGGTTGAGGAAGGTTGAGGAAGGTTGAGGAAGGTTGCGGTACGTTGAGGTAGGTTGAGGTAGGTTGAGGAAGGTTGAGGTAGGTTGAGGTAGGTTTAGGAAGGTTGAGGTAGGTTGAGGTAGGTTGAGGAAGGTTGCGGTAGGTTGGGGTAGGTTGATGTAGGTTGATGTAGGTTGAGGTAGGTTGCGGAAGGTTGAGGAAGGTTGCGGTAGGTTGAGGTAGGTTGAGGAAGGTTGAGGTAGGTTGAGGAAGGTTGAGGTAGGTTGATGTACTTTGAGGTAGGTCACACAGGCCCCCAGATCAAGTCAGAGATCCTAAGAAGCATGGCCAAGCTGAGCGGAATTCTGATTAGTGAGCTGCATGGTACTGACGTTACCGGCTCAATCCAAATATACGACCTCACTCATGTTTTATGCAAATTATGGAATGTTTTAATCAGGGCCGTCTTTAATATTGATTGGACCCTGGGCAAACATTTTTTTGGGCCCTCTCCTTCCATGTAATTTCACTCTCCACCTGCTCTGAGAGGTACAAAAAAAAATAGCAGTTTACTGAATCAGATCAGGCAGCAAGATTTGGATACATCCGATAACTAAACATTTGTCCGAATTTATAATTGGACCAAAACAGATTGCACGTCTATTTGTAGCAAGTCACAAGCTAAGAGGCTACACAGGGGCTGATCTGCTTCAGGAATGTGTGAACACAGCCAAGAAAGCACCAGGATTTACATGCTGTGAGCAGGCATCTCAGTCCAGGAAGTAGATGATGAGCCTGGACGATGGCTGAAAGATGGCACTGTCCTTTTGCAGATTGTGCCCTACTGGCTGGGGAAAGTGACCCCAGGATCCATAGGTGACGTTTTACACATCACTTCCGGAAGGAAGGGGAGATCAGAGAATGGACGTTTGCTGATCTCCCTCCCCTTACCTGGCGGCACCTGCCAGGGTCCACTGGTGAACCTAAAAGAGAGAAAATGCTTCTTGCTTTTGTGTTCATTCATTGGGGAGAGATCAACAAAAGGTATCAGATTCTTCAGTCCCTGTGCAGCAGGGCTAGAGTGTGAGAAGGAGCAGCAGCACAGGGAACCATTCATGGTGTGTGCTGACAAGAAGCATTCTGATTGGAGACTGGGGTCTGAACCTGTGACCTCTGCAGTGTCTGGCAGTGTCTCTTCTTGCTGAGCCACCTGGGGTGCTGGACAGCTCCCTGGAAATCCCTCAGATAATCTTGCCTTGAACTCTTTGCTCCTCCCATGAACTTAAGCCATGCCTTTGCACTTTCTGTTTGCTAGATTATTGTGCTCTCTCCAGCCAATAACTCGCTCTTGTCACTCCTGTTGCCATCCATATCTATGCTACCACTCGTTACCACCCTTTGTCTTACTCCTTGACTATGCCTCAGTCTAATTCCCTTCCCTCCAGCTTGTGAATCTCTCAACTGTTACAACCACTGGTCTCCGAGCCTGACCTCAGATCGTGATGCTGATAGGGGGAGAAAGCATTGTGATGGAGAAATGAGTTCATCGTTGTGCTGCTTCTCCTTTCACTGTTAATTCACAGGTTGGGGGTCTGGTCCGGGACAACAAGGGCTCCAAAGAAGTGGATTGAATAATGCTGTCCATTAAGCTGAGGACATCTAGTTGCAGTAAAAAGTACTGCGGGAAAAATATCTAGATTGAAGGTGAGTATTGTAGCAAAATCTAGCTTTGTTCTTTTATCTTTTATTGAGCTATTCACAGAGGCGTAACTAAAATCTTCAGGGTTCCAGTGCAAGAAACCATGAAGGGCCCCCCTGACCCCTGGCTGGGGCCCTTCCCTCTGGACCTGAGGCCCTTTACTCCTGTTGCAGGGCCCTTTATTGTGGTCTTGGGGCCGCCCCATGGCAGAAGAAAGCCAGGGCCCAGTCGCAAGGGCAACCTTTCCTACCCTGGCAGTTCTGCCACTGGTGCCAGTAGTTTTTATTTTTGTTATTTTATCTAGTGGCAGCAGGACATAGGGCAGTCATACTAGGTGGTTGGGTGTAATTAATACTTTGTTGACCCTCATAGGCTCCTCTGCCCCTCCCCTTCTTCTGGGACTTGTAGTTCGGCCTTCTCTGGATCCCCTTCCCCCATGACAGATCCTCTGCCCCATCCCACTAACTGGTGTATGGCTCAGGAACAGGAAGGCAGGGCCGGCTTAGTGATTGGGTTGGGGTTACGTCTTCCACTGGCCAGTGAAAGGTTCAGGGGCAGAAGGGTGGACCAGGCTCTGTGACAGGGGGCGTGGTTACCAGTCTCTAATTTCCTCCCCCATGACATGTCCTCTTTACCCCTCCCACTGATTAGCATAAGGCTCAGGGACAGGAGAGAGAGTGGATTCAGTGACAGGGGGGCGGGTTACCAGTCTCTTAATCCCCTCCCCCCATGACAGGTCCCCCCCCCCCCACTGATTCGTATATGGGACAGAAGGGCAAAACAGGCTCAGGGACATGGCACGGGGTTACAATTAACATACCAGTCTGGCACATGTGCGCTTACGCCATGCTGTCACTGCTCCTCTCCTGCACTACCACGCCATCATATTTTCAGGGCTGGGCTCAGCCCTCTCTTCTCGGAGCAGTCTGTTCAGCTGTTGGTTAATTGCCAGTCTCAGCTTCTACTCTGTCTCACCTGATGACCATATCCTGCTCGTTAACCCTGCTCTGCACTGCCAGATATATAAACAGCCTGGATCAGATTCCCTTCGCCTTCCCCTGTTCAACATCTCTTGATAAATCTCTGCTGTTTTTTTTCTGTGAAAGACTTTTGCCTATTTGACGTTCCTTCTGGTTCCTGGATTAAGGCCTCTGCTCAGCTGACTTCCCTTCTGGCTCCTGACCCTGCTTGCTGTTTGTTTGACCTCACTGTTCTTTGGATCCCTGTTTGCTCCAACCTGCTGCTCCGGCTATCGAACCGTGGCTATGTTTTTACTTTATTTGCTCTGTTTGTTTTATTTTACCATTTTTATTAAAAAGTGTAATTTTTACTGCACTTCTGTCTCAGTCTCATTCATGGTTCCTGGCACATATCTCACTCTGTACCTCCTGCCCCACCCCCTCACACCGTGCTGGGTGCTATGGATTTTGGCACAGGGGAGCCGCACAGGGCCCCCTGGAGCATGGTGCAGGGTCACAATCGAGACTCCTGAGACTCCTATAGCTACGCCCCTGGCTATTCATTTTTATATTGTTATATTTGGCCAGAGTTCTGCTTTAACCACTTCAGTCCCGGAAGGATTTCCCAGTTTAGGACCAGAGCACTTTTTGCGATTCGGCACTGCGTCGCTCTAACTGACAATTGCGCGGTCGTGCGACGTTGTACCCAAACGAAATTTGCGTCCTTTTTTTCCCCACAAATAGAGCTTTCTTTTGGTGGTATTTGATCACCTCTGCGTCATTTCTGATCACTGCTATAAACAAAAAAAGAGCGACAATTTTGCAGAAAAAACAATATTTCTTACTTTTTGCTAAACTAAATAAAAAAATATAAAAAAAACCACTTTTTTTCATCGGTTTTGGCCGATTTATATTCTTCCTCATATTTTTGGTAAAAAAAATCACAATCAGCGATTATTGATTGGTTTGCGCAAAAGTTGCCGCGTTTATGAATGATGAGAATTAATTTCTGGGGTTTTTATTTTTTTTTATTTTTTACTTGTAATGGCGGTGGATCTGCGATTTTTAGCGGTACTGCGATATTGCGGCGGACATGTCAGACCATTTTGACACTTTTTTGGGACCATTGGCATTTATACAGAGATCAGTGCTATGAAAATGCACTGATTACTGCATAAATGTCACTGGCAGTGAAGGGGTTAACCTGGAGGGGGCGCTCTAAGGTGTTAACTGTGTTCCCTCAGTGTGTTCTAACTGTATGGGGGATGGGTTGGCTGGGGGTGGGAGTGATCACGGCTCCCATATACAGGAAGCCTGTGATCACAGCCCTTCCCCCTCTGTCAGAACGGAGATCCGTGTTTACTTACTTACTGGGGGGGCCATCGTGGGTAGCCGGCGGAGATCGAGTCCACCTTACCCGCTCCCTGGCCCCCCAACACAGTGAGCACGCGAGCGCGCTGCCGTTGGCACACGCTCACAATACTTGTTATCGCGGCCCCCGTCGGGTGAAGGTGTTTTGCGATAACGACCCACGTTGCCGCCGTCAAGCCACGGCGGGCGGTCAGCAAGTGGTTAAAATACCTAGCAAGGTATGAGCCAAGTGGGAACCCGGCCTCGGGCGCAGACTATACCATGAGCGTGATATGTTTCCTTGTAACGTATAGGCTGAAGGAAGTCAGTTGAAGAGTGACAGTTGAATCCCTCTGACTCCAGAGAGGCCCGCCGTGACGGCTCGTCCGTGCTACGGTGTCAGCGAGAACGCAATCTACCCGTTCCCAAGGCCGGCATCCTAAACGTCCCTTCGCAAGCCATGGCATTTTCTTGACATTTGCTGTAAAGAAAGTAGGGAGGAGGTGTCAGGGTGGCAGGAAGATTCCTCCAGCCTTGCGGCCATGCATGTATATTTTATGATTTACGTCCAAGGCAGACATAAAAGTGTAAAGCAAAAAAAAATGAAGAGAAAAAAAAAAACAGCAAAAGACGAAAAACCAATGATGCCACCTTGAGGAAATTTCTTCCTTCCACTGCAAATAATAATGGCAAAGCAACTGATAATTCTCTGTTCATAAATGTGCGAAATATATTACCAAAATGCAGAGACAAATTAATACCCCCCCCAAAAAAAAAGAAAATGATATTTCTTATAAACAGAGAGAGAGGAGACATAAAGAAAAAAAAAGCTGAATTAAACCTTTAGTTTTATGATTTTAAAAAGCCCCTGTCAGGTATTTTAGTGTCTGTGTCACCGCAGAGGAGATTCAGTTGGTCTCTTGGTCCTGAAGTGATAGGCGTGCGCAGGGGGTGTGCCGGGTGTGCCTGGGCACACCCTTATCATCCCTGTGTGCCAGGGCAACAGATAAGGCAGTACAGCCAGCCCTCCTGTACCAGGCCAGGGTCCTATCAGTTCAAAAGGGGGGGCCCGGGCACTTGCTGAGCAGGAGGACCTGCCTTATTGCAGACACCAATCCACTTGTTCCTTTCCCTGCAGCACTGCCAGCTTCTCCTCGTCTTCCTCCCTCCTGCTGCACTGCAGGGGGATCAAGGGGAAGGCGTTGGTAAATGTCATTTACTGGCCCCCTCCTTTTCTGAATGAACACAGTTAATGATCAGTACCGATCACTCCTGTGTCCATGCATCACTGAAGTATAGTAAACTGTGTTTGTGAATGAATAGGAAGCCTGTAAGTGTTTCCTATTCATTCATCTGTGCAGCTGATTCTCATTACTACATGCGAGAGATTAGGGGTCTGTTTATGCCCCTGATATTCCACCAAAGCCACCCCCCCCCCAACAGTGCCCTTAAAAATAAATAAATAAAAATTAAAAGAATTGAAAAAATATCACTTTGCTCTCTATAATTTCTGCCATGGCATAGCATCACAGCCGTGGCATGTGCATACCCCCTACCACTGCCTCTAATGCTTTGTGTCTGGGCTTTGGGGTGCACACCCTAATGCAATAGGCTGCGCACACCTATGGTCCTGGTAACCCCCATTGCCTTAACAGCAGGGCCGGGACAAGAGGTGGGCAGGAGGGGAAGCTGCCCTGGGCACAGCAAAGACAGGGGACAGAGAATGGACACAGGGCAATAAACCAATTCTGCGGTATGCATTAACAGTGGGGGAGGGGGTGCAGTTTCGCATCCTTGCCCTGGGCGCTAGACAGACCTGTCCCAGTACTGCTTGACAGAAAGTAATGGGACATCCAAAATGTTAGGGCTCATTCAACACGTGTGGTATTGCATGTTACGCCACATGCTGTAATGCTTTCAATGGTGCCTGTTCTGGATCATGGACTTCAATCTCGATGAAGCTGTGTCCTGGGGTGTGTCCCGTCCAGGGGTGTGTCCCATCCCGGGGTGTGTCCCATCCTGGGGTGTGTCCCATCCCGGGGTGTATCCCGTCCAGGGGTGTGTCCCATCCCGGGGTGTGTCCCATCCTGGGGTGTGTCCCGTCCCGGGGTGTGTCCCGGGGGGTGTCCCGACCCGGGGTGTGTCCCACCCTGGGGTGTGTCCCATCCCAGGGTGTGTCCCGGGGGGTGTCCCGACCCGGGGTGTGTCCCACCCTGGGGTGTGTTCCGGGGTGTGTCCCATCCTGGGGTGTGTCCCGTCCCGGGGTGTGTCCCATCCTGGGGTGTGTCCCATCCTGGGGTGTGTCCCGTCCCGGGGTGTGTCTCGGGGTGTGTCCTGGGATCACAACGTCACCCTTATTTGAGTTACTGCACCTACATAGTAACTCAATACCTCTGTCAAGGAGGCCATGCCAGTATAAGGAATGGGGCAAATATATGTACACAGGGGCAGGCTGGTGCATAGTTGCGCATATGCGCATCCTGATATTTACCAAGCCACAACTACCCTGCCAGACCTGATTTTTTTTTTTTCAGCTGCAGCTATATAACACAGGTTGTGCCCCTCCCCCAGGGAGCTTGAGAAAGGAACCTGGGCAGCGTTGAAACGCGTAGCCATGCCGCTTTTGCCCTCTAGCAATCATTTCTGTTCCAGTCTGCACTCCAAGATTCCTGGCTTCCTGGTTTCTTCAACCTGGCCAGCAGCGGTGAGGCGGTTTCCTGGAATGGAGCAATCTGCCATCCATCCACATGAGATCTGTGCCGGGATGTACTTATGACAGGCGTCATATTTTGCTACCTTGTGAGTTATTTATTGCCTTTTTATCACTAAAGTCTTTCCAATGTTGCTTAGTTCATTTGTGCCCCTCCCCCAGCCTGTCACTGGCCAGTGACCTGAGAAGCAGCAGACTGATAAGCTCATCTCTCTATCACTTTGCTCTCTCCTCCTATCAGCATGCTATTTGCACCTCAGCTCACAAAATTGGCTCCACTTATTGTATCTTTTTTCTCGGCGCAGCCTCGTTTTTTTATATTGTTCCAAAAAATTGCATACTATATTACGTTAGTAAGCACTAAAATGTGTTTGAATTAAA
Organism: Glandirana rugosa; assembly: GCA_018402905.1. NCBI lineage: Eukaryota > Metazoa > Chordata > Amphibia > Anura > Ranidae > Glandirana > Glandirana rugosa. The sequence continues at coordinate 599,095 of BLSH010340625.1, read as the reverse complement.
ATTTGCCCTTAATAAACCATTGCGTTATTTTTGCGCAATATAAAACTTTGGAACTACTTCCATTTTATTCTCCAAGGTCTCTGACTTCAGAAAATATACACAGTTTTGGGGTTTTAATGAATCTTCGGGGCTTAAATGATTTTTTTAAACATATGTAAAAAAAAACCAAAAAATGGTTTGCTAGTGAAAGAGCTAAACCAGGATGCTTTCTCCATCATGCTTCACAGTTGAGATGAGGTTCGCTGTCTACGTACGCGTTCAGGACCAACGTGTACCTTCACTTTGCAGGGGGGGGGGGGGACAGGGGTGCTTTCAAAATAAAATATTTCATTATTTATTTACACTACTTCTTTAAAAAAGAGGCAATAGGTAGTGAGAGGTACTCTTTATGGAGAGATCTGGGGTCTATAAGACCCCTTTTGCACGTGGGCTGCCCGAGCGTTAGCGGTAAAACACCGCTAATTTGCGGCGCATTACCGCTGGTTATAGCGGCGCTATTCAGGCGGCGGCGGTGTGCTTTTAACCCCCCACAAGGGGTTAAAAGTGCCGGGTTAGCGGCGCTATCGAATCGGTGTTCAGCGCTTCGGGAGCGCTGCCCCATTGTTTTCAATGGGCAGGGGCGGTATAGGAGCGGTGAATACATCGTTCCCACGCCGCCGCAAAGATGCGGCTTGCAGCACCACCCCAGTGTGAACGCACTCAGGCTTTCACACTGGGCGGAGTTTTTCAGGCGCTTTTTAGTCGCTATTTTTAGCGCAAAAGCACCTGAAAAACGCCTTGGTGTGAAAGGGGCATGGCGGGGGTGGGGGTATTAATTTTTTTTTACGCTGTATCTTAATTTTTTTTATCAACTTTATTGCTAACAACATCCCTTACGATAGCATGAGCCGTGGCAGGTCCTCTTTATGGAGAGATTTGGGGTCTATTAGATCCCCGACCTCCAAAGCATTTGCCCAAACCCAGATCGGTTTGTTCAGATGATTTTACAACCTGGTAGTGGGAGAGGCAACACCCATCCCTCTCACTGTGTCTGGGGAAGCCGATGCCACCGGTCGCATGGTCACTGGGCTCCCCGATGGGACAGGAAAGCCCCGTAAAAGCGTCAGGGGGCGGCGGGGAACCCCCTTCCACCTCCTGTAAAAATGACCCCGCGGCTCTATAGCCACTCAGATCACTTTTACTAAAAAGAGGATCGGTCAATGTAAAAAAATGATAGCGGTATCCTGGTACAGTATAACTGCCTCAATACGATGCTGTATATATATTCATACAGTGGTATTGAGGTGGTTGTGTCTTTTATATATACTGACCGGCCACTTTATTAGGTACACCCTGCGGGTATTCGGTTGAACCCCCTTTTGCCTTCATTCTTCGTGGCATAGATACAACAAAGTGTTGGAAACGTTCCTCAGAGATTTTGCTCCATAGTGGCATGATGGCATCACGCAGTTGCTGCAGATTTGTCGGCTGCCCATGGTGCCAATCTCCCGTTCTACCACATCCCAAAGGCGCTCTATTGGATGAGATGTGGGGAGTGTGGAGGCCATTGGAGTGCAGTGACCTCATTGTCCAGTGGTGAGATGATTGGAGCTTTGTGGCATGGATGGTGCATTATTCTGCTGGAAGGAGCCATCAGAAGATGGGGACACTGCAGTCATAAAGGGATGGACATGGTCAGCAATAATACTCAGGTAGGCCGTGGTGTTTATTTGATGCTCAATTGGTACTAAGGGGCCCAAAGTGTGCCAAGAAAATATCCCCCACACCATTACACCACCAGCCTGAGCCGGTGATACAAGGCAGGATGGATCCATGCGCCAAATTCTGACCCCACCATCTGAATGTCGCAGCTGAAATCCAGACTCATCAGACCAGGCAACGTTCCTCCAATCTTCTATTGTCCAATATTGGTGACCCTGTGCCAATTGTAGCCTCAGTTTCCTGTTCTTATCTGACAGGAGTGGCACCCGGTGTGGTCTTCTGCTGCTGTAGCCCATCTGCTTCAAGGTTGGATGTGTTGCTTGTTCAGAGATGGTATTCCGCATACCTTGGGTGTAACGAGTGTTTATTTGAGTTACTGTTGCCTTTCGATCACCTGGAACCAGTCTGCCCATTCACCTCTGACATCAACAAGGCATTTTCCTGCACACAACTGCCGCTTACTGGATATTTTCTCTTTTTCCCACCATTCTCTGTGAACACGGGAGATGGTTGTGTGTGAAAATCCCAGAAATACTCAAACCAGCCCGTCTGGCACCAACAACCATGCCACGCTCAAAGCCACTTAAATCCCCATTCTGATGCTCGGTTTAAACCTCAGCTAGTCATCTTCACCACGTCTAGATGCCTAAATGCATTTCGTTGCTGCTATGTGATTGGCTGAATAGCAATTTGTGTTACCAAGCAATTGGACAGGCGTAGCTAATAAAGTAGCTGGTGAGTGTATATATTATAAATGTCAGTTTATCTGCCTAGAGTCAAAAAATGATATGGACTAAACTGGGAGTCTGATTTCTAGTTTGGAAAGTTGTATATTTAATCGCTTGTCCTTTGTAGTGCGCTAACATTCATTAATGGCGGCGGTCTTGTTATCACACCCCCAGGTGGTTAGAGTTCCATGGGTAATATCAGGGCCGTCTTTAAGGCAGGGCAAAAGGGGCAGATGCCCTGGGCCCTGTCATTGTTTTGGGGCCCAAAGCAGCTGCCTAATACTTGACAACTATACGGGTTTAAATTCCCTTGTCCCTTGAAGTTTTAGTTCTGTGCTGTGTCCCGATATCTAAGTGTAAGGTGCTGCTAGTAATGCTGCCCAGCTCTGCCCTATTGTTGTGTACAGACGACTCACCTGCAGACGCTGTGTTTACATGTAAATAACTGGCATTGATATGTAAATAGTGGCAGCATTCATATGTAAATAGTGGCAGCCAACTGCATTGATATGTAAATAAAGGCAACATTCATATGTATATCATGCCCCCCCTGAGGTCATATCCACCATCACCTATACTGAATGCTGCCCACTGGGGAGGCAAAGGGGCACGCTTGAAAGTCCTGCCTGCAAGAAAATGTTTCCAATCAATATTAAAGATGGCCCTGGGCAGGGGTGTTGCTAGGGGGTGGCTATTGGGGCTATAGCCCAGAGTCTGGGGCCCATAGCCCCGAGTCTCTCACCGGGTGGGTGCAGTTCTGCAATTAGCAAGTATGTCTCTCTGGGGACCCTGATGTAAGGGGAATCCACACTCAGGTATGTAACAATATATATATATACACACACACACATGTATATTATATACATGTGTATGCCCACTCAAGCGTATGACTTTCTTTACTTTGCTGCTATGGGCCCTAGCCCCAGATCTTTTGTAGACCTAGCAACGCCCCTGGCCCTGGGTAATACATGTCTATCATCCTCACCCAGCACATAGGCCACTATGGTCAACGCTCCGCTTTGGGAACATTGTGCAGAGAGAGGAAAAGATTTTCTCCCACGTCAATCCCCGGCCGATGATTGAGCCCCTCCTTCTAACCCCCCCCCCAACGTTGACAAATCTCTCTCGACAGCCCCTCTCAGAACAGCTCGACAGATCCCCGGGAAGACAAAGCGATGATTTCCAAGACCTCCCAGAGATCTGGAAGTCGTGTCGTCCCTCGGGTGCCTCTCCTGGGGCTGACCAGGCGATGGTCATATTCATTAGAGCAATTTGTTGTAAGTAATGAGTTCGGAGGGATTGTGACACCCCTGGAGAAGTCAGCAGTGTGAAGTCTTCTGGGGCCGGGGCCCCATCAAGTCAAACGATGTGGACTTTTAACCTCACACCATTTTCCCAATCTCTGCTTAAACTTTCAGTTGGATCTCAACTTTTCGTTTGATTTATTTATTTATTTATTTCCCCGTGCCAACAGTGAGAAAAAAAACCTGCTAATCCTATTGTGTTGTTCACAAGCTGAAATCCGGCTCATGGACGGCCACATTGGACTCAGCTGCTGTTTGTTGCTGCGGATTATTGATTTGAAGTTGTTTTAGCTTTTTATTATTTATTTAGGTTTCTTTTTTTTTTTTCCTCATCGGTAGAACGTGTGATTCATTTTTGCTTGTGGCCGTATTTTGACCGTTAAAGTGATAAAGGAAAATAATTATATGTTTTACTAATGGTTAAATGAAAATATTAAGTGCTTATATGCTGATGTTAGGTTCTTTAAATAATTACAGGTTTGTGTGCTAAAATTACCTAGCAGAAAAATGTTATTGAAATAAATTGTTGTCTCCTGGGAATGTCTGGTTGTTTAATGTAGATTGGTAGTTAGGCTGTCCATACAAAATTCGTTTTTCTTCAATTAGCCGCCTGGACATTGTATTCTAACAGTGGCTTCCACTACTGTCAGAATACATTGATCAGTGGCTGCAGCCATTCTTATGGGGGATGGGATGAGGGTAGGGGGAGACACAGAAAAAAGGTAAGAGGATGCTCTTAACCACCATCCATGAGGTGTGATTCAAGGAATGGCACATCCACTGTCTAAGTCAGTTTTCCTGGATTAATCCATAAGGTTCATGATCTGTAAAGTCTGCCAAGCAATAGGCATGAAAGGCTGAGACCATGGTTCTAACAATTCCTTGCCCTCAGGGACGTTCACTAACAAGATCTTCCCCTACAAGGTCTCTCTCTATAAGATCCCCCTCACAAGGTCTTCCTCTTCAAGATCTCCCCCACAGGGTCTTTCCCTACAATATGTTCACCTACAGGGTCTCTCTCTTAATAAGTTCCCCCCTACAATGTCTCCCCCTACTAGGTGTCCCTCTATGATATATCCCACTACAAGGTCTTCCCCTACAAGATATCCTCCTACAAGGTCTCCCTCTACAGATCTCCCCCCACAGGGTCTCCCCCTACAATACATTCCCCTACAGAGTCTATCCCTATAAGATCTGCCGGTACAGGGTCTCCCCTACAAGATCTCCCCCTACAAGGTGTCCTCCTGTGAGATATTCCCCAACAATTTCCTCCCCTACAAGATCTCCCCCTACAAGGTCTTCCCTTACAAGATGCTGCCTGCAGGACCTCTGCCTACAAGATCTCCCCCCTATAAGGTCTCCCTCTGCAATATCTGCCTCTACAAAATCTGCCCCTACAAGGTCTCTCCCTACAAGATCTCATCCTACAAAGTGTCTCCCTATGAGATATCCCTTTACAAGATATTCCCCTACAAGGTCTATCCCTACAACATATCATCCTACAAGGTCTCCCTCTACAAGATCTCCCCCTGCAAGGTGTCTCTATATGAGATATCCCCCAACAATGTCATCACCTACAGGATCTCCCCCTACAAGGTCTCCATCTACAAGATCCCCCCTCCCCACAGGGTATCCCCCTACAAGATGTTTCCCTACAGGGTCTATCCCTATAAGATCTGCCCCCTACAAGGTGTCCTCCTATGAGATATCCCCCAACAATGTCTTCCCCTACATGATCCCCCCGTACAAGCCCCCCCCTTACAAGATGCTCCCTGCAGAAACATCTCCGTC
>BLSH010340625.1:581773-592538 GCA_018402905.1 Glandirana rugosa | reverse complement strand
CGTTCAGAACATCCCCGCTACAACATCTCCCTCTGCGACATCCCTCCTCTAGTACATCCAGCGTCTCCCTCTACAACATCGCCCCTACAAGACTTCCCCCAAAAAGATGTCCCCCTATAAGATATCCCCCCCCTACAAAATCTTCACTTACAAGATCTCCCTCTAAAAGCTCTTCCCCTATAAGATATCCTCCTACAAGGTTTCCCCCTACAAGGCTTCCCCCTACAATATCCACCTCTACGGGGTCTTCCCCTGTAGAATATCTGCATATAAGGTCTCATCCTTCAAGATCTCCTACTACAAGGTCTCCGCTTCACAATTTCCCCTTACAAAGCCTATGCTCTCCTCCAATGGTGCCTCACAAGAGAGGGTTTTGACCCTTGGCTTGCAGAACTAACGACCATAAATGTGACTTTTGTCTTAATTTATTACTACTATTTCCGGATGAAGCTCAAATGCAAAACACGTTAAAGTTAGCAAAATCTACCTTATACAGTATATTGACGTTAAACCTGGAGTATACATACTGAGCCTTGGATGGTCACTGTATCATTTGTGTAATTACAAGTAGAAATATATATATAAATTAGTGATAAGGTAGTGCTTTGAGGTATTGGTATACCTAATAGTCAACTGGACATGATGGTCAACTGCACTTAATAACAATTGTTTTCTAATTCCTACAAGAGAATGCCTCATGTTCTCATTGTACAATAAAATATTATGTTTTTCATATAAAAAATGCTGTTTTTGGTTTTCTTAGGCACCCATAAAATACCATGCTGTAGTTTTGTATTTATATTGTATGATGTCATTGAAAATGTAACAGGGAGAGCTGGAACACACAAAGGTATTCAGGAACTCCTAAAACTCCCAGTTGGATAGGAGTAGAGTCAGCAGGGCCGGATTAACATAGGGGCTATTGGAGCTGCAGCTCCAGGCCCCTACCTCAAGATAGGCCCACGCCAGTGAATCATTAATGCTGTTTAGCTCTGTGTGTGTACACCATTGTTATGTAAATTACTGGCGCTATTTTTATGTAAATTAAGGGCGGTGGGAGGCAGGCGCTATTGTTATATAAATCGCAGGTGGAAGCTGAGTTCCACAGAGTGTAGTTTAGCACAGCATAGAGGCTGACTCTTGTTCCTTCCCCACAGCTTTCACAAAATACCCATTTCCTCCTAACTCCTGCCCTACAGTGACAGTCTCACTTGATGGGCACTCATGCTAGTTTTTTGCTGGTGGAGGGAGATGAGGAAGGATAGACACACTCTGATTGGTCAAGGGTAGCATCTGTCAATTACACTAGCTCCACCCCCTGTATCCCGGCAGTGTATGTGGAGCACAAGCAAAGCAGCCCCAGTCTACTTCTCATGCAATCAAACAGATCTATCTGTTCTATGAGCAAGAGCATGCTACAGTACATGATGGTGAGTCATAAATGCTGATTGTTACACTGCAAAGTAAATGATGTGTTTTGTGCAAACATCTTCCAGCTGAAAAGGTGACAGCAGCAAGAATGATCGCCATAGTAAAATAGAAGAAAAAAATCATGACACCTGAACATCTTACAGCAAATTTTAAGTGCATTCCTCCCTTACTATATTAGCAAGCTTTATATATATATATATATATATATATATATATATATATATATATATATATATTACCTTTAGGAAGAAGGATGCAGACTCACCATAAGTACAGAGAGAAAACAATTACTCTGTGGGGTTTATTTACAATAGCGCTCAGGTGCACATTTGAGGTACTAAGCGCCAAAAACAGCAAATGGCACTAAATAGCGCCAAAACAGTATTCACTATAGCGCCCAGGCAACAGATAGCACCCAAATCCTTACTCCAGTTAAGACCTGGAGATGTGCACATGGAAATAATGTTTAGAGCATGATATAATCACCTAAATTGTACTAAAATCTGCAAGATATTGTTTAAAGGTAATCTGCTTTTAAACTGCATGAAAAAGGTATTTCTACACTGAAATATGGTAAAAAGTCTGAGAAGAGATAAATTCCCAGTCTCTTTACTCCTAGGTGCAGAGCACAGCTGAGCACAACCATCCATGGAGTAATTAAAGGGAATTATAGTAAATAGCAAAATGAGAACTGAGAGTTTTTTGGGAGTAATGTTGGAGCAATGCAGCCCAATGCAAGTTTCAGTCATTCATTCTAATACAATTGTAACTTCCCCAAAGAAATCATTTTCATGTTGAGATGAAATTTATTTTTCTCAAAGAAATTGTTTTGATAAGCTATTATGTTTTTAAGAATGGTAGAATGTGTAATCTTTTCATGTGTTGGTAAAATATTTTTTTTTTCTCTGTCACTTTCACTTGTTGATATCTACCTCACAAAAACATTTCCCCAAACTAACACAGGTGTCTTTACAAACCAAAAACCATACCATTGCTTATGGAAATTTAAAATTAATCCCATTTATTTTATTTTTTATTCTTTCCAAATTATCTTAAAGAGGAAGTAAACTATGATGGGTTTTACTTCCTCTTTAATACTCTTTGTTACCCTGCAATTTAAAAGCATAATAGACTAGTATGCATCGCATACTAGTCTATTATGTGTCACTTACCTGCATAGGAAGCTCGCAATGTCATCGCTTCAGGCTGCGTCCATCTTTGGTCCTCTTCCTTTCAGGGCCACAATCTCCGGCTCTGTGACAGGCCAGAGCCGTGTGACGTCATTCCCACACATGGGCACAGGAGCCGCCAATCTCAGCACAATCTCAGTCAAGAAACGTCACGGAAGCCGTTTCTTCACTGCGCATGTGCCGATGATGTCGACACATGTAAGTACACTATATATCTCCTAAACAGTGCAGGTTTAGGAGATATGCAGGGAACCTACAGGTAAGCCTTTATTTTAGGCTTACCTGTAGGTAAAAGTGGTTGTCCAGAGTTGACAACTCTTTAATTTGAGCCCAAAAAATGTGATATGTGTACAAACATCAGAAATAAAAATGTCATTCCCAAAAATCTGAGGATAACATTACTATTCTACACTCACACAGCAAGAAACACCAAATATCACAGAATAAATCAAGAAGAAAAACTCCTGACTAATGCAATTCCTGTATATTCCAAGAAATGCAGTACCTGTGTATCTATGTGTGGGACGACTCCACATGCAGCAGCCCTGTGGCTCACAAGGTAGAAATTCTGCCTACCATTGCTCAGGTCCTGAGTTTGAATCCCAAACATGTCACTTCATGTAGAGATGTTGCTTGTTCTCTCTATGTTGTTAAACATAACTCCTGACTCAGGGCCTTACCTAAATTATGTCTAAATGTAGTATTTATGTGTAGGAGGGTTCCACCACCATTGCATATCTTGGCAAATACACTAGCTAGGCAAAAGTATTGGAATGCCTGCCTTTACACGCACATGAACTTTAATGGCATCCCATGCTCTTAATCTGGCCCTGAGAGTCAGGAATCATGGCCGGGAGATCTCAATGTTGGTGTATCCAAGACATAGCAGAAACCCTCTTAGTCCACCAGACTCCACTTATTGAAGTTGAATTGATCATTTAACATGATTAAAGTTTGAAATTAGCTGCAATGTAACAAGTGTTTGTTTTCCCCCAATGTAACGAAGATTATTGTCGGCTCTGCTCCTCTCGTGTGCTTCATCACTGAATGAGCAGTTTAAGCACCCTTGTCTTCCATGTACAGCCAGTAATAACAGCTGTAAACGTATAATTGCTTCATAAAAGACCCTTCAATTACACAGACAATAACCGCGGCTTAACAGTTCATCCCAGCTCCGCTTTATCGCCGAAGGGGCAATCAAAATGACCTTACATGATGGAAACGCAGTGAATGGTTCATCAAGGGAGTGGAAGCTGTAACAGAAGTCTCCTCGCTGCTGACGGCACCTGCAATTCTCAGACTCCATGTAAACCTTCATAGCAAAGCGGGGGAAGCATGGCAGCCTACATTGGCTCTTAAAGGCGCCCTAACTGCTATCTGTATGCGGTCAATACTGGTAAAAATAGTATCCTGCATATTAGCCAATTGCTGACCGCAATAAATTATACAGTATATACAGTATCTCCTAAAAGTGAGTACACCCCTCACATTTTTGTAAATATTTTATTCTTTTCATGTGACAGCACTGAAGAAATGACACTTTGCTACAATGTAAAGTAGGGGGACAGCAAATTTACACTGTTATACAAGCTGTACACTCACTACTTTACATTGTAGCAAAGTGTCATTTCTTCAGTGTTGTCACATGAAAAGATAGCATAAAATATTTACAAAAATGTGAGGGGTGTACTTACTTTTGTGAGATACTGTATTTATGTTGCAGCTTGCAAGTGGTTTACCGGATTCATGGATGAAGCTATCACTCATAATCCTTGTATTTTTTTTTTCCAGCTAGCGATTATCTTTCTCATGAAAGCGGTCTAAGCGGCTAATTAGCCTCTGGATCACTTTCAGAAGCAGTGGGAGGGGTTGTCCTTGGCATCTGGCCATAGAGGTGAACAGAGACCAGATCGTCTCTGATCACCTCTATGATCTTGGAGGACCGGAGTGACATTGTGACATCACTTCCGTTCTAGTGTGGAAGTAAACAATTGTTTTTTTGTTTTTTTTAAGGAGTCAGTGATGCAGAGTTCAGAGGTCAGGAGTAAGCAATGCAGAGCTCAGGGACCAGGAGTAAGTGATGCAGAGTTTAGGAGTCAGGAGAAAGTGAGGCAGAGTCCAGGGGTCAGGAGTAAGTGATGCAGAATTCAGGAGTCAGGAGTAAGTGCTGCAGAGTTCAGGAGTCAGGAGTAAGTGATGCAGAGTTCAGGGGTCAGGAGTAAGTGATGCAGAGTTCAGGGGTCAAGACTAAGCAATGCAGAGTCAAGGGGTCAGGAGTAAGTGATGCAGAGTTCAGGGATCAGGAGTAAGTGATGCAGAGTTCAGGGTTCAGGAGTAAGCAATGCAGAGTCAAGGGGTCAGGAGCAAGCGATGCAGGGTCAGGAGTAAGCGATGCAGAGTTCAGGGGTCAGGAGTAAGTGAAGCAGAGTTCAGGAGTAAGCAATGCAGAGCTCAGGGCTGAGGAGTAAGTGATGCAGAGTTCAGGAGTCAGGAGTAAGTGAGACAGAGTTCAGGGGTCAGAAGTAGCACGGCAGAGTTCAGGGGTCAGAAGTAAGCGAGGCAGAGTTCAGGGGTCAGGAGTAAGTGATGCAGAGATTAGGAAACAGTAGTAAGCGATGCAGAGTTCAGGGGTCAGTAGTAAGTGATGCAGTGTCCAGTGGTTAGTAGCATGTGATGCAGAGTTCAGGGGTCAGGAGTAAGCGATTCAGAGTTCAGGGGTCAGTTAAAAGCGTTGCAGGGTTCAGGGGTCAGATAAAAGCGTTGCAGAGTTCAGGGGTCAGTAGTAAGCGATGCAGATTTCAGGGGTCAGTAGTATGTGATGCAGAGTTCAGGGGTCAGGAGTAAGTGATGTAGAGTTCAGGGGTCAGTGGTAAGTGACGCAGAGTGCAGGGGTCAGTAGTGAGTGATGCAGAGTTCAGAGGTCCTGGGTAAGTGATGTAGAGTTCAGGGGTCAGTGGTAAGTGATGCAGAGTTCAGAGGTCAGTAGTGACTGGTGCAGAGTTCAGGGGTCAGGAGTAAGTGATGCAGAATTCAGGGGTCAGTAGTGAGTGATTGGGAGTTCAGCAGTCAGGAGTAAATGATGCAGAGTTCAGGGGTCAGGAGTAAGGGATGCAGAGTTCAGGGGTCAATAGTAAGCAATGCAGAGTCCACGAGTCAGGAGTAAGCGATGCAGAGTTCAGGGGTCAGGAGTAAGTAATGCAGAGTTCAGGCTTCAGACTATTTATGCACCCCCAGCCACCATCTGAGCTGCATAAATATTCAGACTCACTATGTGAATCTCCCACCCACTCTGTTCTGGAAGCCTCCAGAAGAAAGGGGGAAGCAATCAAACCTGCAGCCTGCAGAACCCAAAGCAGACCAAAGCAATCACATGCTACTAAACTGATTACAGGAGAGCCACACAAACTTAAAGCGCCTAACCAAAACCTAGCAGCCTATCTGAGAGGGGGCTACACTAATATAGAGGAATGCATTGCAGTTGTTTCTGGAGTGCATGTTGGTGGGAAGTGACTGCAAAGCAGCTATGAGAGATCCACACTGAATGCAACAAAAAATGAAAGAAAATGGTAAAACAAGTATTCTTGTTTTATAAAGTGGCAGTTGTTTATGATATGCAGCGGTTTAGCAAACTAAATGTCATTCATTTTGGCTTTACAGCAACTTTAGAGAATAATGGTAATTGAGTGACCCTGGATAAGAACTGTTTCGCCTAATTTATCTTTATAAAAGCACCAAACCCTATTAGTAGGTGACCGCCTCGCTGTCTTCTAAGTAGCGCGACTTATTTATAGACTGCGCTGGGCGATTTTCCAATTTTTTTTTTTCTGTTTATTCAATGCACTAATTAAGCAAACACCGCGACTGGCTACAGGAGTGATGGCGGTCATATACAGGAGTGTGTCTTTAAACCCCTTTCACCTATTATACCGTACCGTCACTTTAAATATTTAAACCGCCAACAGATTTTTTTTCCAATCAATACTATTGATCCGGCCAGACGCGGTAGAATGCCGATCGATGCGTCAGTTGATCAGCGCTCCCTCATGTGGGTTACTGAACTTATTCCCAGGCAGAACAACACGATGGCGGGTTACTGACAGCCACCATGAAAACTGGGGCGATCGTTATTATTCGTATTTACGTGGTAAAGGCCAAATGTTCAATTAAATTCGTCACCTTTTGGTTCCCATTTTGAAATGAACCTGCCACACAACCCAGGCAATCCAAAGTCAAGATGTACTGAAAAAAAAGTGTCAATGTTCCTTTAAAACCGGGTTTGTCCACGCCTCTTCCTAACCTGAACCTCATTAGTGACCCCTTAATGTAATACACAGCCTCTTTGAACAGTAGGGGGCAGTAGGGGGGGCTAGGCTTGACTTAACACAAGTTTAACCACTTCAATAACGGGCACTTTTACCCCCTTCCTGCCCAGGTCAATTTTCAGCTTTCAGCGCTGTCACACTTTTAATGACAATTGCGCGGTCATGTGACACTCTACCCATATGATATTTTTATCTTTATTTTCCCCACAAATAGAGCTTTTTTTTGGTGGTATTTGATCACTGCTGACTTTTTTATTTTTTTGCGCTACAAATAAAAAATGACAGAAAATTTGGAAAAAAATAAAGTTTTTCTTTGTCTCTGTTATAAAATTTCATAAATAAGTAAGTTTTTTTCCTTCACTGATGGGCACTGATGAGGCGGCATTGATGGGCACCGATGAGGCGGCACTGATGAGGTGGCACTGATGAGGTGGCACTGATGGGCACTGAAGAGGAGGCACTAATATGCAGCACTGATGGACACTGATAAGTGACACTGATATGCAGCACTGATAGGTGGCACTGGTGGGTGGCAATGATGGGCACTGATGGGAGGCACTAATAGATAGCACTGGTATGCAGCACTGATAGGCACTGATGGGTGGCACTGATATGTGGCACTGATAGGCGGCACTGATGAGGTGGCACTGGCAGGCATTACTGATGGGCACTGATTGGCATCCTTTAAGGGCACTGATTGGCATCCTTTATGGGCACTGTGGCTAGAGGTGGGCACTGATTGGCATTACTGGCATGCACTGGTGGGCATCACTGGTGGCATAGGTGTGCAGAGCCTATTGTATCAGGGTGTGCACCCCAAAGCTCAAACACACATGCATGTGTGTGTGTATATTGTTTTTTACAATTTTTTTTAGGAGCCCCATTGGGGGTCTTTAGTATAATATCAGGAGTCTAAACAGACCCCTGATGTCTCACATTTGAGGACAGAGATTCCCCAGTCACTTTCTCTGCAGCAAAGCAGCAGGGGGACCCTGCTTAGCACAGGGTGATTAGGGTGTGCCCAGGCACACCCAGTGCGCACGCCTATGACTGGTGGGCATTGCTCATGGGTCTGAACTGATAATCAATGCGCTGATTATCACTGTAGACCCCCCCTGTCAGGAGAGCCACTGATTGGCTCTCCTCTGCCCATGCCTGGTCAGTGCGAATGGAGAAAAGCTGATAAACAGCACTTCCTGGTTACCATGTTATCAGCTGTGATTGGACACGTGGTAAACGTCTACGTAACGCACCACCGATTGGCGTGCACGAGCGTCTTATCCTGCTGGATGTCATTCTGCTATCGGTCAGGCGGGGTGAGGTTAACATTTTCATATAACTTCATAATGTACATAGCAGATAGGTTGATCAAGATGGTCTGTGTGTGCTTAAAGTGGACCTGTCATCAGATCTATTTTTTCACGCTAATGCACAGAGGTGTAACTAGATCCTTCAGGGCCCCGGGTGCAATAAATTATGGAGAGACCCCCTAACCCCACCCCTCCATCCAAGCTCTGGGCTTCCAGTTCTGGAAAGGTGTCCATGGACATCCTCCTAGAACCCTGCCTCCCACGTGCCTCCTGGGGTGTGCATCCAGCACGCTCTGTCACACAGCTGATCACAGATCACTGTAAAGGGCTAACCACAGTGGCCCTTTACCATGTGATCAGCTGATCAAATGTAAACAGACTGCCACTTATCGGCAGTCCTTTCTTCCCACAATGTGTCTGTTTGAGGAAAGGAGAGCCGTTAACCAGCAAGACTGTCAGTGCATCAGTGCTGCCTATCAGTGCTCATCAATGCCACTTATCAGTGCCCATTAGTGCTCATCAATGCCACTTATCAGTGCCCAGCAGTGCTGCCTATCAATGCTCATCAATGCCACTTATCAGTGCCCAACTTTGCTTCTTATCAGTGCCCATTAGTGCTGCCTATCTGTGCCCATTAATGCCACCTATCAGTGCCCATCAGTGCTCATCAATGCCACTTATCAGTGCCCATTAGTGCTCATCAATGCCACTTATCAGTGCCCATCAGTGCTACCTATCAGTGCTCATCAGTGCTCATCAATGCCACTTATCAGTGCACACCTTTGCCTCCTATCTGTGCCCATTAATGCCGCCTATGAGTGCCCATCAGTGCTACCTATCAGTGCCCATCAGTGCCACCTATCAGTGCTTGTCAATGTCACCTATTAGTGCTCATCAATGCTGCCAATCAATGCCCATCAGTGCTGTCTATCAGTGCCACATACAAGTGCTAATCAATATCACCTATCAGTGTCCATCAGTGCTGCCTATCCGTGCCACATATCAGTGCTCATCAATGCCACCTATCAGTGCCCATCAGTAATGCCTATTACTGCCTCATATCAGTGCTCATCAATGCCCCTATCAGTGCCACTTTTTAGTGCTCATCGATGTTCCTTATCACCGCCCGTCAGTGCTCATGAATGCCCCCTATCAGTACCACTTATCAGTGCTCATCAATGCCGCCTATCAGTACCCATCAGCAGGACTCTAAGCTGAGAGCATCTCACTCATACAGCTCAATACCTTGCGCTGACAGCCCCCCCCCCCCCCTCACACGGACAGAACAGGAGAAAGCCGATCTCCTTCTCCTCCCGCCCCTCTCCTCCTGTGTGCACTGTGGAAAGTGTTGAGCTAAGCAGGTGAATGATCAAACTCAACTGCTTAGATTCACACTTCCCACAGTGCACACAGGAGGAGAGGGGTGGGGGGAGAAGGAGCAGATCGTCTCTCTCCTGTTCGTGCGAGGGGGGAGGACTGTCAGTGCAGGGCTCTGAGCTGAGTGAGAGATACGCTCTCAGCTCAGAGCCCTGCAGCAAGCAACACTGCTGAGGCCCCCCTACAGTGGCAGAATGCTAGGGTGGCTTATCTCCCCCTCACAGCTCTCACCTGCTTGGTGACCCGGATCCCGGCAGCTCAGCAATGTCTCACTCTTGGAAGCAGCAGGTTGCGTAGCGTGCCGTGATGTCAAGTTGTGTTCCCGTTCAGCTCAGTGTGGAGCTGGAAGAGAGTGGCCCAGGAGCAGCACAGGGAAGCTGGATAGGAGGGGGACAGGGCGGTAACATATAGAGAAATCGATTCCTGCCTGCTGCAGCCACTGAATGCATGCGGGAGGGAAAGGAGAAGAAGCGGGCATTCAGCGGCTGCAGGAGGCAGGGATTGATTTCGCTATATGCCGCCCCTCCTATTCAGCGGTACAGGGGGGCCTCGCGGGGCCCCTGGAGCGTGAGCCAGGTCGCAAGTGCGACCCTTGTGACTCCTGTAGCTACCCCCCTGCTAATGCATACTAAGTAATAAGTGAGTTTATCACTTCCAGTTATTTATTACCACCCACAGAGATCACAGTACCCCCCTGACAATGCTTTCATCTGCTTTTCTCTGCAAAAGCATGGCACTATCTTTGGTTGGGCATCACCTGGGGACACCAACTACTTTCTGGACTAAAACATGTTAATCCTGTTGCAGTTATTGGCTGTGTTCACAAATGGACCATTGCCGGGACAAGATCATCCAGTGCCCAGGGCAAAGATGCCAAATTGCCCCCCACCCCCGTTCATGATGTGCAAACTTAGGGGATCCTACGCCCAGCAGTCTCTTGCTTGTCAAAATCACTGCTTCTGTCACTATTCCTGTCAGGCTTGTAACAGAAGGAAGGTGCTCCCACCATCCAGTAAACAATTGTGCCCAGGGGCAACCGTCCCTCCAGCCCACTGCTTGTCCCAGCCTCTGCTGCAGCCTGTCACCTTGCTACAAAGTTACAAAGTTGCAGTCTGATTGCTGGGAGACAGGAGAC
>BLSH010340625.1:567802-581763 GCA_018402905.1 Glandirana rugosa | reverse complement strand
TGAAGTCCCCTTTGGGCTTCACTGTTGTCATAAACAACGAAGTCCAAAGGATATGGTACCTCGAGTAGCCTTTGGAAGATCAGGAGGCACCCGCGCCTTGGCGTCCGAAGTCAAGGTCCATGAGGCCACCCTTACTCTCCGTGACCGTTCGCCGCCGCTGGCGAGAGCGACGGACAATTTCGTTAGGTCGTCGATTAATCGTCGAGACTACTGAAAATGTTTTGTCGACTAGTGGAGGACGTTTTTGTCATTGCCCAACTACGGACATCGACGTCCGTAGGAGAGTTATACGGTGAACTCTCGTCATTACATGTACACGTAATCCGCCAGAAGTTGACCCATTATACTTACCCCCGAGTTTTCTACAGGAGCTCGAGGTCAGTCGTCGAAACGGATCCGACTCTACTACAGTAGTAAGATGGGGGGGGGGGGGGGACTGAGGAAATGCTTCTTCCAGCCTGCAGCAGAATGATGACATCATCTCAGCCTAGGCAAAGCTGCTGACTGGAGCTCGAGGACATCTTTTGAGCCCCCATTCATATTACCCAGTTGAAGACCGCCTAATGCACATGTACATTACTGCTCTCAAGTGGCATATTGAGAGGATGCCTGCAGCTACAGGCATCAACCCGTTACTGTTTTTGCAGGAGGTGATCAGCTGTTTTGTAAAAGTCATCAGAGCTGCTAATTAGCTGCTGGATTGCTTTAACAGGCAGCGAGAGCGGTCGCCGCCGCTTGCCAGTGCCTCTCATTCCCACCGGAGTACCTGGAACTGAAGCCTGCGGTTCCGCGCCCACGGAGGACTAGAAGGTTTCCGATGAGCTCCATGGTATAGGAAACCTGAAGCAACAAATACTGTTGTCACTTCGGGTTTCCCCTGAAGTAAACAGCGGCATTTTCAAATCTTGAAAGCATTTGATCACATGAATTTTGGTGTGATCAGAAGTTTTTAGGGCAGAGGAAACATCTGGGGTCTAATAGACCCCTGATCTCTCCATAAAGAGTACCTGTCACTGCCTATTGCTGTCACAAATGAAGTTTACATTCCTTGTGCCAACAATAGGGCTCCTTTCACACCGGAGCCGGCGGCGGGTAGCAGGAAAACAGCGTTATGGCGGTGCGCTTTTAACCCCTCCACAAGGTGTCAAACAGGGATTAAAAGTGCTGGTTTGCGGTGCTCCTGAAGCGGTTTTCACGTGATTTGGGAGTGTTGCCCCAATGTTTTCAATGGGCAGGGGCAGTATAGGAGCGGTGAATACACGGCTCCCACACCGCTGTAAAGATACGGCTGACAGGACTTTTTTTACCGTCCCACAAGCGCACCGCCCCAGTGTGACAGCACTCAGGCTTTCATACTGGGGTGTATTGGGGGCAGTTTTTCAGGCGCTTTTTAGTCGCTATTTTTAGTGCAAAAGCATGATAAAAAAAATGTAATAAACAGTGTAAAAATTATATAAATGATAAATACATTATGTTAATGAAACATCCCCCCCCCCCCCATGTTCATGTGCAAAAATGAATGCATGCTTTGGTCCCACACGCATGCAAAAACGGTAAGCGATTTTTAAATACCGCAGTTTGTCGCCATTCCACAAGCATGCGCAATTTTAAAGTGACATGTTTGGGATCTATTTACTTGGCGTAACATTATCTTCTATATTTTAACAAGAAACTGGATATTGTATTGTGTGCATTACAATTCATTAAAGTGTATTTTTTTCTCCAAAAAATTGCATTAGAAAAACCGCTGCGCAAATACCGTGTGACATAAAAAATTGCAAAAGACACCATTTTATTCTCTGGGTGCTCTGCTAAAAAAATAAGTCCACACTATATTACCAAAACTATTGGGACGCCTGCCTTTACACACTCATGAACTTTAATGGCATCCCAGTCTTAGTCCGTAGGGTTCAATATTGAGTTGGCCCACCCTTTGCAGCTATAACAGCTTCAACTCTTCTGGGAAGGCTGTCCACAAGGTTTAGGAGTGTCTATGGGAATGTTTGACCATTCTTCCAGAAGAGCATTGGTGAGGTCAGGCACTGATGTTGTACAAGAAGGCCTGGCTTGCAGTCTCCGCTCTAATTCATCCCAAAGGTATTCTATCGGGTTAAGGTCAGGACTCTGTGCAGGCCAGTCAAGTTCCTCCACCCCAAACTCGCTCATCCATGTCTTTATGGACCTTGCTTTGCGCACAGGTCCAAACAATTTGGTGGAGGGGGGGATTATGGTGTGGAATTGTATTTCAGGGGTTGGGCTTGGCCCCTTAGTTCCAGTGAAGGGAACTCTTAAGGCGTCAGCATACCAAGACATTTTGGACAATTTCATGCTCCCAACTTTTTGGGAACAGTCTGGGGATGGCCCCTTCCTGTTCCAACATGACTGCCCACCAGTGCACAAAATGAGGTCCATAAAGACATGGATGAGCGAGTTTGGGGTGGAGGAACCTGAATGGCCTGCACAGAGTCCTGACCTCAACCCGATAGTAAACCTTTGGGATGAATTAGAGTGGAGACTGCGAGACAGGCCTTCTCATCCAACATCTGTGCCTGACCTCACAAATGCGCTTCTGGAAGAATGGTCAAACATTCCCATCATAGGTGTGCACAGCCTATTGCATTAGGGTGTGCACCCCAAAACTCAAACACATATGCATGTGTGTGTGTATATATGTATATATATGGCAGTAGGGGAATGGACAGTGTCAGTAGAGCAGTAGATGATGTCAGTAGGGCAGAGATCAGTATTTTAAAGATTTTATTATTACTTTGTTTACAATTGTATTTTTTTTAATTATTTTTTTTTAGGAGCCCCATTTGGGGTCTTTTGTGTAATATCAGGTGTCTAAACAGACCCCTAAAGTCTCACAGAGATTCCCCAGTCCCTTTCTCTGCAGCCAAGCAGCAGGGGGACCCTGCTCAGCACAGGGTGATTAGCGTGTGCTTAGGCACAGCCGGCACACCTTGTGCGCACGCCTATGATTCCCTTAGACACACTCCTGAACCGGCTTGTGGGCAGCCTTCCCAGAAGAGTTGAAGCTGTTACAGCTGCAAAGGGTGGGCCAACTCAATATTGAACCGTACAGACTAAGACTGGGATGCCATTAAATTTCTTGTGCGTATAAAGGCAGGTGTCCCAATACTTTTGGTAATATAGTGCATATAATGTTTGGGGGTTCTAAGTAATTTCTTAGCAAAAAAATTACTGACCTTTACAGTTAAACAAAAAGTGTCAGAAAAGGCCGGGTCTTTAACCACTTGCCGACCGCCGATCGGCATCTGACGGCGGCAAAGTGGCTCTGTAAGGCGAAACGCCGTCATACGACGGCGGCCGCCAGATCGCGCACAGTGAGCGTGCGCGCGGCGCCGGAGGCGCGCCCGCGCGCTCACTGTGTCCGGGGAGGGCCAGGGAGCGGGTGCGGCGGCTTCGATTGCCTCCGGCCACTCGCGATGCCCCCCCCCAGAGTGAAGGAGCGGAGGTCCGTGTATGTAAACACGGATCTCCGCTCTGTGTGAGGGGGAAGGGCGATGATCACAGCCTTCCTGTACGTGAAGGCTGTGACCACTTCCCTTCCCCTGTTAGGGCAGCCCCCCTACAGTTAGAACACACCCAGGGAACATAGTTAACCCTTAGAGCGCCCCCTGCAGGTTAACCCCTTCACTGCCAATGGCATTTACACAGTAATCAGTGCATTTTTATAGCACTGATCGCTGTATAAATGCCAATGGTCCCAAAAAAGTGTCAAAATGGTCCGACATGTCTGCTGCAATATCGCAGTACCGCTAAAAATCGCAGATCGCCGCTATTACTAGTAAAAAATAAAAAAAAAATAAAAACCCCAAAAATGAATTCTCATCATCCATAAACGCGACCACTTTTGCGCAAACCAATCAATAAATGCCGATTGCGATTTTTTTTATCGCAAATATGAGGAAGAATATAAATCGGCCAAAACCGATGAAAAAAAATTTTTTTTTATATTTTTTTTTTTGGATTTGTATTTTAGCAAAAAGTAAGAAATTTGTTTTTTTTTTTGCAAAATTGTCGCTCTTCTTTTGTTTATAGCGGCGATCAGAAATGACGCAGCGGTGATCAAATACCACCAAAAGAAAGCTCTGTTTGTGGGAAAAAAAGGACGCAAATTTCGTTTGGGTACAACGTCGCACGACCGCGCAATTGTCAGTTAAAGCGACGCAGCGCCGAATCGCAAAAAGGGCTCCGGTCCTAAAGCTTGAAATCCTTCCGGTCCTTAAGTGGTTAAGTGGTTCCTGTGCCATGACATCATGTGGCATATGTGCTTTTTTTGCCTATTCTTTTCAATGGTGCCAAAGGAGCTGATGCAACTTCTTGAACATTGAGCTTTGTGAGTTTTTGACCTCACTTTTTTCCATGTTCTTTCCAGGTTTTCTCGCACACAAGTTGCCCTTCTTGCTTGGAGGGATTAGGATTCTATTAACAATAAATGGCATGGCATGCGCGACATGCATTTCTTTTATGGGCCGAAGGTCCAAAATGCAGAAGATCTAAATGCATAGGGCCCTACAGGGCTGGATTAAGAGCATTATGGGCCTGGTGCTGTGGGTGGGTCCACATTGGGGTAAGGAGTGGGAGGGGCTGCAATTTTAGAGATGAATGCCACCCGCCTGCGATTAACATATCAACGTGACCCGCAATTTACATATCAATCATGTGTGCTCACACAGAGCAGGGCTGGGCAACATTAGTGACTTACTGGGCTGGGCCTATCGCAGGGGCATTTCTAGGGGGTGGTTATTGGGGCTACAGCCCCGAGTCTGGGGCCTATAGCCCCGAGTCTTTTACCGGGTGGGTGCAGTTCTGCAATTTGCAGGTATGTCTCGGTCCGGAATGCTGGAGGCAGGGGCAGACTGAGCCGTGGTAGCCCTCGCCTCCACCTGATGTATGGGGAGGCTCTCTGGGTACCCTGATGTATGGGGAGGTTTTCCGGGGACCCTGATGTATAGGGGGGTTCTCTGAGGACCCTGATGTAAGGTGGGGCTCTCTGTGGACCCTGATGTAAGGAAGAGGCTCTCTGTGGACCCTGATGTAAGGAAGGGGCTCTCTAGGGACTCTGATGTAAAGAAGGGGCTCTCTGGAGACCCTGATGTAAGGAAGGGGCTCTCTGGGGACCCTGATGTATAGGGGGGTTCTCTGGGGACCCTGATGTAAGGTGGGGCTCTCTGTGGACCCTGATGTAAGGAAGAGGCTCTCTGTGGACCCTGATGTAAAGAAGGGGCTCTCTGGGGACCCTGATGTAAGGAAGGGGCTCTCTGGGGACTCCGATGTAAGGAAGGGGCTCTCTGGGGACCCTGATGTAAGGAAGGGCCTCTCTGGGGACCCTGTTGTAAGGAAGGGACTCTCTGGGGACACTGATGTGAGGGGGATCCGCACTCAGAAATGTAACAATGTTTATATATATATATATATATACAGTATATATAAACACACACACGCAAACATGTATACTATATACATGTGTATGCCCGCTCAAGCATATGACTCTACTTTGCTGCTATGGGCTCTAGCCCCAGATCTTTTGTAGACCTAGCAATGCCCCTGGCCTATCGTAAGGTAGGGGCCTGGAGCTACAGCTCCAATAGCCCTATGTTAATCCGGCCTTGGGGACCTAAACTTGGGTATCACTCGGTACAGTATTTAGCCCCGTCCAGCTGCAGCCTGCCATAGACTTTCACAGTTTGCTTGCAGTGGGGTCGGATGCTGCAACTGTCCCTGGGGGTCACTAAGCCGCTGGGAGGGACACACTGATCCTATACCCCCCCCCCCATGTGCAGGAGGCATATATTGTAGAATTGGGGGCTCACATGCCTCTATACCAGACTGGTATCCATTATAAACCAAGGGATGGAAGAACTGGAACCTGGACTGTATACAGAACCTCAGCTGGCTCTGGACCCTTTATCATCTCCTTCATTGATGCCTCAAAGAGGAAACATCCCCTGCAGACATCAGTAAAATATTCCTTTAGGAATTTGAAAGTGGACATTAACAGTATTGATCGAGACAATTCCTGAATTTCTTCAATGAAAACTTAATCCTCTAATTAAAAAACAAATTGTAAGGTAAAAGCTGTTCTAAGGTATGGGGAAAAGACATGTAGTACTCTAGTGCCCTCTGCTGCTTTGTTTGAGTTACCGGTTTGAAGCTTAAAGCAATATTAAACCCAAAACCAAGAATGTCATATATTGCAGCTTACCAATCCTTAAGCCTCGTACACACGGGACGACGATCGTACGTACGATGGTCGCAAATCGTATGTTGGCTGTTGTATGCAGCATACTGACTGCACTACACGATCGTACGACCAAAGAAAGAACGTTCAGGTGCATGTAATCAGCATCCGGTCGTTCATGACTTCTGAGCATGCGTGGTTTGCACAATACAACTTGTTGTACCAACTTCTCTGTACACACGATACAACGGTCGTATGACTGCTTGATGGTACTACCAAGTTTTCTAGTTTGCTCATACAACTCCCGTTGTACGCCCGTCGTACGACCTGTTGTATACGATCGTCGTCCCATGTGTACGAGGCTTTAGATGTGGGGGCTGCATTAGTTTTCTCTTTTTTTAGGTAGACACGTGCAGTTTGGTTCGGTCTGAATGTAAATTCGGACAAATTTTTGGCTATTCGAAGACTCAGATGTATCCGAACCCCTGAATGACACAGTCATGATTTTTGTTTAAATTTGTTCAGTTTTGTTTTGTTTATTCATTTTCTAAGGAATTCCAAATTTTTGCAACGATTCGAATTCTGTGTGAAATAAAAAA
Source organism: Glandirana rugosa (assembly GCA_018402905.1). Classification (NCBI taxonomy): domain Eukaryota; kingdom Metazoa; phylum Chordata; class Amphibia; order Anura; family Ranidae; genus Glandirana; species Glandirana rugosa. The sequence continues at coordinate 574,956 of BLSH010340625.1, read as the reverse complement.
AAAGCTGACTGTTAAGCCGACCGCTGCGTCTTTAACATCCGATGACCGGGTCATCGACTCAGCATGCCCTGGTTGGTGGTGTCACAAGGGGGCAGGGTCACCTGCGATCATGTGGCCTGAACAGGGCATTTTGAAATTAGGTAACTATACACATCTTCTTTTTTTATGGTGACATTTATTTTATTTTCAGAAGTGTTCTTCATGCTATCCTTTTTGTGGGGGCCTTGCTAGTTAACCACTTGCCTACCGGGCATTTTTCCCCCCTTCCTGCCCAGGCCAATTTTCAGCTTTCAGTGCTGTCGCACTTTGAATGACAATTGCGCGGTCATGTGACACTGCACCCATATGACATTTTTTTCATTTTTTTCACACAAATAGAGCTTTCTTTTGGTGGTATTTAATCACTGCTGGGATTTTTATTTTTTGCTAAACAAACAAAAAAAGACCGAAAAGTTTGAAAAAAAAACCCCCTTTTTTATAGTTTGTTATAAAAATTTTGCAAACAGATAATTTTTCTCCTTCACTGATGGGCACTAATGAGAAGGTACTGATGGGCATTGATGAGCACTGATAAGGAGACACTGGTGGGCACTGATGAGGCTGCTTTGATAGGCGGCACTGATGAGCACTAATAGGTGACACTGATTGGCAGCACTGATAGGTGACACTAATTGTTGGCACTTATGGGCACTGATTGGCAGCACTGATAGGTGACACTAATTAGCAGTACTGATAGGTGACACTGATTGGCAGCACTGGTGGACACTGACTGGCAGCACTAATATGTAACACTGATTGGCAGCACTGGTGCACACTGATTGGCAGCACTGATAGGTGACACTGATTGGCAGCACTGATAGGTGACACTAATTGGCAGCACTGATGGGCACTGATTGGCAACACTGATAGGTGACACTAATTAGGAGTACTGGTGGGCACTGTTGGGACTACACTGATAATCAGGACACTGATAATCATCAATCTGATTATCAGTGTAGGATGTGACTTTTAGAGAAGCTGGTTATCGGCTCTCCTCAAGAGTGGCCATAACCGTCTTCTGTTTACGTCCATGATCAGCTGTGATTGGACACAGCTGATCATTGTGGTAAAGAGCTGCTGATTGCCTTTTTACCAGTGGCGGCTCCTCCTCATGTGATGCCCCCCCCAACGCCTTCCCCCCACAATAAAAATTGGCCGTCCAGCTTTTTTGGAAAACTTGTTAACTTTTGACAGCAAGTCCCAAAGCCCATTGGTCGGCCTTTAATGTGAATCTGTGTTCGCCACAGAGGCGCACACAGATACACAGATTGGCTCTGGCCTCAGTCACTGGTCTCCAGCCAGTGACTGATTGGTCAGTTTGCAGGGGCAGGACTGGCGGACGTGCTGGTGCTTGGACTAGGAGTGTCCAGCACGCACGCCTGTTTTTCTCTTTGGCCGGCCACGTGAGAAAGAGCGGCCTGAGGTACGTACTGCTGTGTACTGGCTGCATTCTGTGTACTGGCTGCAATATAGCCCACCTGTGATGCTGGGCTGTATACTGTGTACTGCCTGCAATATAGCCCACCTGTGATGCTGAGCTGTATACTGTGTACTGGCTGCAATATACCCCGCCTGTGATGCTGAGCTGTATACTGTATCCTGTGATGCTGAGCTGTATACTGTATCCTGTGATACTGAGCTGTATACTGTATCCTGTGATGCTGAGCTGTATGCTGTGTCCTGTGATGCTGAGCTGTATGGTGTGTCCTGTGATACTGAGCTGTATACTGTGTCCTGTGATGCTGAGCTGTATACTGTGCCCTGTGATGTGATGCTGAGCTGTATACTGTGTCCTGTGATTCTGAGCTGTATACTGTGACCTGTGATGCTGAGCTGTATGCTGTGTCCTTTGATGCTGAGCTGTATACTGTGCCCTGTGATTCTGGGGCTGCATACTGTGTCCTGTGATGCTGATCTGTATACTCTGTCCTGTGATGCTGAGCTGTATACTGTGTCCTGTGCTGCTGAGCTGTATACTCTGTCCTGTGACGCTGAGCTGTATGATGTGACCTGTGATGCTGAGCTGTATACTCTGTCCTGTGATGCTGAGCTGTATGCTGTTGTCACGTACCTGGTGGTAGAGTCTGGCTTATGCGGGGGCAACCTCTCTTGCGGCCCTGGTTCGAGAACCCCTGATAGTGTGAACAGGGAGCTCTGGAGCACAGGGGGGCACGAGGGCTGGACAATCTTCAGGTGGTAAGGAGAAGTCCAAGGTAGCTCGTGCAAGACAGGAGAGTAGTGGTTCAGTCCGAGTTGGCAACTGGCAGGCGGTGGGGTACAACGGGATCAGGCAAACGGATGGTCGGGTACGGATGGTAACGTGCTGGCAACAGAAGTACAGGAGGAGCAGGCAAGCGGGTGGTCGTAGACAAGCCGGGGTCAGATGCAGGCAGATATCAACAGGTCCGAAGGAAAAGCCGGGGTCACAGGAACAGGAAGTCACACAGAAGTAGTCACCGGGGGGTCACAGGTGCAGGGAACGCTGTAGAGCGGACGCACTGGCCACCAGGCTCTGCTGATTTAAATAGGACCGCCAGGCGCCGTTTCCGGCGCGTGCGCGCACGTGAGCGCGTGCGCACGGGCGCGCGCACCACCGCGGAAAGGCTAGGAAACAGTCTTTTCCTGACAGCTGTGACCCGTGATGCTAAGCTGTATACTGTGTCCTGTGATGCTGAGCTGTATGCTGTGACCTGTGATGCTGAGCTGTATACTGTGTCCTGTGATTCTGGGGCTGTATACTGTGTCCTGTGATGCCAAGCTGTATACAGAAATCGTGGCAAGCCCAGAACTACATGCAGGGCTTCCATCTCACCCACCCATCATTAATGCAGCACTTCCGGGCCGGCCAGCGGCTCTTTGTCCCATTTCTCTCCCCTCCTCTTCTCACTGCCGCTGCTAGGGCAGCGCCGGCACTGCAGGCTGGGGATAGAGTGGTCCTGAAGAAAGCAGGCTGACAGAACGGGGATGGAGAGGGCAAATTGTTCCTTCACAGAGCGTGGGGGCGCTGGGGATATCTTCACTGTTCACAGCAGGCGCATTTTACCGCCCTGGTGTGCTGCCAGCCGCGGCTCTCCAGTGACATGAGTGATTGATGCAGAGCAGTGAGGGATCAACAGTGGCCGGGCGCCCCGGCCGGCAGTGCGCCCTAGGCTGCCTACTCCGCCTAGTGGTAGAGCCGGCCCTGTGTACAGTAAAAGGAGCAAGCTCTTTCTATGAAAGGTGCCCCCTCACATGCTCTTTCTCTCCCCGGATGTAGCAGCTCTGAGCTAAGAGTTTGAAAGCTCGCTCCTGGGATGGTGAAGGGGAGCAGTAATAGATGGGTTTCGCTTAGCAACATCCTAGCAATGTCCTGGGAGTTTTTCTTCCGGGCTTTAGGAGGAGTGTGAACGCCCTACACCTATAACAAGGACATTATTCAACTTTAGTACGGGCTGCACAGTATGTTGTTATCTACAGGCATCCCTTCTACACATAGGCAGTTTTGGTAAAGGTGGACTAACCCTTTAATGAGCGTCAGGAAGATGCCCCAACATTTACACCCACACAGGTAGCGCCACCACTATCATTCAATCACCACGAATTGTGCCAAGGCAGATGCTGATATGCGGAGGACAGATGGTATTGAAGGCCTCCACCAATGCCCAGGTGTGGTTGTTCCAGTTTGACGTAGATGGCCTCTTTCACACCTCTCTGCCCAAGGTTTTTTTTGTTTTGGTAAAGGTGGACTGACCCTTTAAAACGGAAGGAGTAGATTGGAGAAACGACGACACATCTTCAACATTACAGAACAAGTCCAGTTGAATCTGACCTACTAGTCCTACTAGTAGAGATATGTGACCTACTAGAATGTGACCTACTAGTCCTACTAGTAGAGATATGTGACCTACTAGCCCTACTAGTAGAGATATGTGTCCTACTAGAATGTGACCTACTAGACCTACTAGTAGAGATATGTGACCTACTAGAATGTGACCTACTAGACCTACTAGTAGAGATATGTGACCTACTAGAATGTGACCTACTAGTCCTACTAGTAGAGATATGTGACCTACTAGAAGGTGACCTACTAGAATGTGACCTACTAGTCCTACTAGTAGAGATATGTGACCTACTAGAATGTGACCTACTAGACCTACTAGTAGAGATATGTGACCTACTAGAATGTGACCTACTAGTCCTTCTAGTAAAGATATGTGACCTACTAGAATGTGACCTACTAGACCTGCTAGTAGAGATATATGACCTACTAGAATGTGACCTACTAGACCTACTAGTAGAGATATGTGACCTACTAGAATGTGACCTACTAGACCTACTAGTAGAGATATATGACCTACTAGAATGCGACCTACTAGAATGTGACCTACTAGTCCTACTATTAGAGATATGTGGCCTACTAGACTGTGACCTACTAGACCTACTAGTAGAAATATGTGACCTACTAGAATGTGACCTACTAGTAGAGATATGTGACCTACTAGAATGTGACCTACTAGACCTACTAGTAGAGATATGTGACCTACTAGTCCTACTAGTAGAGATATGTGACCTACTAGACCTACTAGTAGAGACATGTGACCTACTAGAATGTGACCTACTAGACCTACTAGTAGAGATATGTGACCTACTAGAATGTGACCTACTAGACCTACTAGTAGAGATATGTGACCTACTAGAATGTGACCTACTAGTAGAGATATGTGACCTACTAGAATGTGACCTACTAGTCCTACTAGTAGAGATATGTGACCTACTAGAATGTGACCTACTAGAATGTGACCTACTAGTCCTACTAGTAGAGATATGTGACCTACTAGAATGTGACCTACTAGTCCTTCTAGTAGAGATATGTGACCTACTAGAATGTGACCTACTAGTCCTTCTAGTAGAGATATGTGACCTTCTACAATGTAACCTACTAGACCTACTAGTAGAGATATGTGACCTACTAGAATGTGACCTACTAGACCTACTAGTAGAGATATATGACCTACTAGAATGTGACCTACTAGACCTACTAGTAGAGATATGTGACCTACTAGAATGTGACCTACTAGTCCTACTAGTAGAGATATGTGACATACTAGAATGTGACCTACTAGTAGAGATATGTGACATACTAGAATGTGACCTACTAGTAGAGATATGTGACCTACTAGAATGTGACCTACTAGACCTACTAGTAGAGATATGTGACCTACTAGAATGTGACCTACTAGTCCTACTAGTAGAGATATGTGACCTACTAGCCCTACTAGTAGAGATATGTGACCTACTAGACTGTGACCTACTAGTAGAAATATGTGACCTACTAGAATGTGACCTACTAGTCCTACTAGTAGAGATATGTGACCTACTAGAATGTGATCTACTAGTAGATATACCATGACCTGGATAAATGAACCGTACTCGGTACTGTAGCACCCTGTCAGATAGGCTGCTAGGTTTTGGTTCGTTCTGTGGCTCTCCAGCAATTAGCAGAGCAGCGTGTGATTGCTTTAGGCTTCTCTGGGCTCTGCAGCCTGCAGGTTGGATTGCTTCCCCTGTTTTCTGGAGATTTACAGAACATAGTGTGGGGGGGAGTCAACTAAGCAATTATGCAGCTCCAGCCACACCCTGGGAAGGGGTGCCCAGATGGCGGTTGGTGAGTGCATAAATAGTTTGGAGCCCCAGAGAGCAGGGTTCTTTTCCCACGGCTCCCTGCACCCCATCCAAGTTAACCACTTAAGCTCCCGAACATTTACTCACCCCTTCCTGACCAGGACATTTTTTGCGATATGGCACTGTGTTAAATTAGCTGACAATTGTGCGGTCATGCGGCGCTGTACCCAAATAAATGGCCTTTATTTTCCTCGCAAATAGAGATTTCTTTTGGTGGTATTTGATCACCTCTGCAGTTTTTAATTTTTGCTCTATAAACAAAAAAAGACCGACAATTAAAAAAAAACAAAAAAAAACAATATTTTTTACTTTCTCCTATAAAACATCTCCAATAAAATTTTTTTTAAAAAAATATCAAATTTCTTCATAAATTTTAGTCAATAAGTATTCTGCCACATATTTTGGTTGGTTTGATATTGACTGGTTTACGCAACAGTTATGGCGATCGACAAACTATACTAGTAATGGCGGCGATCAGCGACTTATATCTGGACTGCGATATTGCGGCGGGCAAATTGGACACTAAGTGAGACTTTTGACACTTTTTGGGGACCAGTGACACCAATACAGTGATCAGTGCTAAAAAATATGCACTATCACTGTACTAACGACATTGGCAGGAAAGGGGTTAACATCAGGGACACTCAAAGGGTTAAATGTATGCCTAGGTTGTGCTTACTAACTGTGGGGGAGGTGCTTTGACCAGGGGAAGGCAAAGATCCATGTCCCTGCTTTGTAGAAACACAGGATCGATGCCTTCCCTACTGACAGAACGGCAATCTGCCTTGTGTACATAGTCAGACTGCCGTTCTGCTTGTGTCCTGAAAGATCGGTGGGTTTGGTGGACATCAAGTCCGCTGATTGGCTCCCGCTGTGAGTCACCGACAACGCACGTGTGCGCCCCAGACCCGGAGGTTTCAGACACGCACTGGTTACATGATCTGGCTCAGAGCGCCCCCCTGTGGCAGTAAATGTACGTGGGGCGGTCGCTAAGTGCAGTAAACTTTTCAAGAGGCAACCCCTAGACTGTTTTTGGAGCCAGTGGAGAAGGTTGCTTTTTGCCTGGCTGCCGCTACCCAGTGGGAAAATACCCTGGGGGGGGGGGGGACAAATCAGTGGCCCTTTGCCTGGGTAGTGCTTGGGAGTGGCAGATACCTCCTTATAAAAGGGGCTTCCAGATTCCTATAACTCCCCCCATAAACCCCAAAACCTTTTTGGGTAACAGTATGTGAGGAAGAGGCCTTTGCCCTCAACATTGGGACAAGGTGCTTTGCTGCCCCCCTGCAAGGTACCCCACAACTTTAAAAGGCACGTGGCCGGCTTGGACACAGGAACAGGGTGGTTTCACACACTTGATGCCACCCCTGTCCTGTTCACCCAAGCTGCATGCCTGGATAAGGGTGTAGTTAGAATATTAAGGGGAACCCCAAACCATGGTCTTCCTGTTTTTTTAT
>BLSH010340625.1:546252-562915 GCA_018402905.1 Glandirana rugosa | reverse complement strand
CAGGTCCTGTGGCCACGCCAGGTCCTGTGTCTTGTGGCCACGCCATCTGGACAGCAATGGTGTCCTGTGTCCTGGACCGCACCTCTGTCCTGTGTCCTGGACCGCACCGGTGTCCTGTGTCCTGGACTGCACCGGTGTCCTGTGTCCTGGACCGCACCGGTGTCCTGGACCGCACCGGTGTCTTGTGTCCTGGACCACACCGCTGTCCTGTGTCCTGGACCGCACCGGTGTTCTGTGTCCTGGACCGCACCGGTGTCCTGGACTGCACCGGTGTCTTGTGTCTTGGACCGCATCGGTGTCCTGTGTCCTGGACCGCACCGGTGTCTTGTGTCCTGGACCGCACCGGTGTCTTGTGTCCTGGACTGCACCGGTGTCTTGTGATCTGGACAGCAACGGTGTCCTGGACCGCACCGGTGTCCTGGACCGCACCGGTGTCCTGTGTCCTGGACCGCACCGGTGTCCTGTGTCCTGGACCGCACCGGTGTCTTGTGTCCTGGACCGCACCGCTGTCCTGTGTGCTGGACCGCACCGGTGTTCTGTGTCCTGGACCGCACCGGTGTCCTGGACCGCACCGGTGTCTTGTGTCTTGGACCGCATCAGTGTCCTGTGTCCTGGACCGCACCGGTGTCTTGTGTCCTGGACCGCACCGGTGTCTTGTGTCCTGGACTGCATCAGTATCCTGTGTCCTGGACCGCACCGGTGTCTTGTGTCCTGGACCGCACCGGTGTCTTGTGTCCTGGACTGCATCAGTGTCCTGTGTCCTGGACCGCACCGGTGTCCTGTATCCTGGACCGCACTGGTGTCCTGTGTCCTGGACCGCACCGGTGTCTTGTGTTCTGGACCGCACCGGTGTCCTGTATCCTGGACCGCAGCGGTGTCCTGTGTCCTGGACCGCAGCGGTGTCCTGTGTCCTGGACCGCACCGGTGTCCTGTATCCTGGACCGCACCAGTGTCCTGTGTCCTGGACCGCACCGGTGTCCTGTGTCCTGGACCGCACCGGTGTCTTGTGTTCTGGACCGCACCGGTGTCCTGTATCCTGGACCGCACCGGTGTCCTGTGTTCTCCCAAGAGGGCGAGGATGGTCTGATCCCCAAGTGACATAAGTAGGATTATTAAACGTGTAAAGTACCACAGGATGGACTAAATGAAGTCACTTTCTCTTTATTCTATGTTTGAACATAGAAATGATTCATTATAAAGAATGCAACTTTAAAAGCGCCAGCCGATTAAAACACATAAATTGCTTCAGCCAACCTATTCAGCACTGTGCTACTTTAACTGGTAATTGATTGGTCATGCAACGCTGTACACAAATACAATTTATATATTTTTTTTCACATAAGTAGAGCTTTATTTTGCTGGTATTTTATCATTAATGGGTTTTTTTAAATGTTTTCAGATATAAACAAAAATCGACCAAAAATGTAGACATAAAATTGTATTTTTTTCATTTCTGCTATAAAACATCCAAAAAAAAAAAAAAAAATCTAATTTCTTCATAAATGTTGGCCAAAATGCATTCTGCTACATAATCCCAATAAATGTAAATTGATTGTTTTGTGTGAAAGTTATAGTGCCTACAAACTATGGGACAGATACTGGAATTTGTATTTATTTATTTTTGCAGCTCAGTTTCAGGGTCTTGGCAATCTTCTTATAGCCTAGGCCAGGGGTAGGCAACCTGCGGCCTCATGGGAAATGTAGTTCCACAACAGCTGGAGGGCCACAGGTTGCCTACCCCTGGCCTAGGCCATCTTTATGTAGAGCAACAATTCTTTTTTTTCAGACCCTCAGAGAGTTCTTTGCCATGAGGTGCCATGTTGAACTTCCAGTGACCAGTATGAGAGAGTGAGAGCGATAACACCAAATTTTACACACCTGCTCCCCATTCACACCTGAGACCTTGCAACACTGGGAAAATGGCTAATTGGGCCCAATGTGGACATTTTCACTTTTGGGTGTACTCACTTTTGTTGCCAGCGGTTTAGACATTAATGGCTGTGTGTTGAGTTATTTTGAGGGGACAGCAAATTTACACTGTTATACAAGCTGTACACTCACTACTTTACATTGTAGCAAAGTGTCATTTCTTCAGTGTTGTTCCATGAAAAGATAGAATAAAATATTTACACAAATGTGAGGGGTGTACTTACTTTTGTGAGATACTGTATGTATATACAGGGTCCATAAAGACATGGATGAGCAAGTTTGGGGTGGAGGAACTTGACTGGCCTGCACAGAGTCCTGACCTCAACCCCATAGAACACATTTGGGATGAATTAGAGCGGAGACTGTGAGCCAGGCCTTCTCATCCACATCAGTGCCTGACCTCACAAATGAGCTTCTGGAAGAATGGCCAAACATTCCCATAGACACTCCTAAACCTTGTGGACAGCCTTCCCAGAAGAGTTGAAGCTGTTATAGCTGCAAAGAGTGGGCCAACTCAATGTTGAACCCTGCGGACTAAGACTGGGATGCCATTAAAGTTCATTTGCGTCTAAAGGCAGGTGTCCCAATACTTTTGGTAATATAGTGTATTTTGAAGTCAATCTGGAATTAAGAAAAAAAAAAAAAAAACATCATACTTACCTGCTCTGTGTAATGGTTTTGCACAGAGCAGCCCCAGTTCTCTTCATTTTAAGTCCCCTGCTGGCAGCCTAGGCTCCTCCCCCCTGCAGCATCGGCTCCTCCCCCTGCATCCTCGGCTCCTCCCCCCTGCTGAGTGCCCACAATAGCAAGCCCCCTGCACGGCACCCGCTGTGAGAGTAGACAGTGGGAGCTGTCAACAAGTCCCGGCCCAGGATTCACAGGTCGTAACCTGCTGACCGGCTGTGTCCAATCACAGCACAGAGCTCTGTGTAGGTAAACAACACAGAGCTCTGTACAGAGGGAAGGATTTCTCTGTTTCTCATGCCTGAAAATCAGAGAGATCTGCTAGTAAAAGCAGCGCCCTGCACACCCATTACACATTGTTAGACAGTTTATCCCTTGACCGCCCTTAGATGTTAACCCCTTCCCAGCCAGTGTCATTAGTACAGTGACAGTGCATATTATTATCACTGTATTAGTGTCACTGGTGGTGTCAGTTAGTTAGTTCCCCCCCAGCGTCAGTTAGTGTCAGATTGTCCAACGCACTATCCCAGTCCCATTATAAGTCGCTGATCGCCAGCTGAATGCACATTGTCCAGTCACACACAGAGGACGGCTTGGACCCGCTCTCCACTCCCTCCTCATTGGCTCACTGTCTGTGATGGACAGATAGACATGAGCATGGCCAAAAAATTATTATTATTTTTTTTCATTTTTCTGATTATTTGTTGTGATCAAAATTCGTTATTTCGAATAAATTCGGAAGCATTCAAATTTGGTTCTTTCCATTCGTATAGATGCGGTATCTGTTATTTTTGGTAATTCGTGAATTTGGAAAAATTTGAATTCGGTTTGTTCCATTGGTATAGATGGGGTATTCGTTATTGGGAAAATTCGAAAATTCTGATAAATTCGTATTTGTTACGTGTTTGTTAATAATTTAATTATAATAGAAATTATCTAAAAGTTGTTTGTTCTTTCGGATTTTAAAATTTTCGTTCTTATTTTCGGATTTTCGCTCTTTCCAATTTTTGGATTTTCGTTCTTATTTTTGGATTTTCGTTCTTTCTAATTTTCGGATTTTTGTTCTTATTTTCGTTCTTTCTGATTTGCGTTCTTTTATTCGTTCTTTTGCATTTTCAGATTTTCGTTCTTCTTTTCGTATTTTCATTCTTTTGAATTTTCGGATTTTCGTTCTTTCGAATTTTCGTTCTTTGAAATTTTTGGATTTTCGTTCTTATTTTCAGAATTTCGTTCTTTTGAATTTTCTGATTTTTGTTCTTATTTTTGGATTTTCGGTCTTTTGAATTCTCTGATTTGCGTTCTTTTTTCGGATTTTTGTTCTTTTGAATTTTCGAATCTTCACTCTTATGTTTGGATTTTCATTCTTTTGAATTTTCGGATTTTCGTTCTTTTGAATTTTCGAATCTTCATCTTATGTTCGGATTTTCATTCTTTTGAATTTTCGGATTTTCATTCTTATGTTCAGATTTTTGTTCATTTGAATCTTCGGATTTTTATTCTTACTTTCGGATTTTAGTTTTTTGAAATTTCGGATTTTCATTCTTTCAGATTTTTGAATTTCGGATCTTCGTTCTTTCGGATTTTCGTTCTTTTCAATAATGTGTTTCCGGAAAAATTTGTGAAATGGTTTTTCCTTTATTCGGATGCTTCCAAATGAACAAATATGCCAAATTTTGATGAAAAACTAATTCGTAAGGAAACATATTGCACGTCTATGAGCCAATGAGGAGAGAGAGACCAAGGAGAGCGGCTGCTCTCCTCTCATGCACATCTCTGGATAGAGATGGGGCTCAGGTAAGTATGAGGACGGAGGGGGATCGGGGGGAGCTTGACCCACCAGCCTTGTCTGCTGCACATGTGTAACACAATGCACATGTGCAGCAGGCAAAGGGCCCTAAAAACAAAAAAAAGCCAAAGTGTAGCTGTGCTGCTTATTTTATTCTACACCAAGCCATCTGCATGATAGCCAGGCAAGTAGCATTTCCAGAAGACAGGTACACATTTGTCTCAACTTTGTTTTCCTTAAAACCAGCCGAGGTTTGGTATCCAAGGCGATGTTTTAAAAAAAAAAAAGAAATGTACATTTTTGATTTATATTGCACAATTAGCGAAAGAGATTAAAGCGTAGGTGTGCACACAAGGTGTGCCAGGTGTGCCTGGGCACAATCTAATAACCCTGTTCTGCACAGATTTCCCCTGCTACTTGGATGCAGAGAAAGGGAGTGGGGAATATCTGCCTTCAGTCTATTTCTCTGTCCCAAAATTGAGACATGAGGGGTCTGTTTAGATCCCTGATATTTCCCCAAAGCCACCCAAATGGGGCGCCAAAACAATTGTTTAAAAAAAAAATAATAATAATAATAAATATTGAAAAAAAAATTGTAACTCTGCTTTTCTGACGCTGCCCATTGCCCTACTGCTATATATACTGTGTGTATGTGAGTTAGGGACATTAGATTGTAAGCTCCTTGAGGGTAGGGACTGATGTGAATGTACAATGTATATGTAAAGCGCTGCGTAAATTGACAGCGCTATATAAGTACCTGAAATAAATAAATAAATATATATACCCACACGCATGTGTTTGAGCTTTGGGGTGCACACCCTAAGACCCCATTCACACCTTGAGTGATTTTCTGCTTGAAGCTCAAAAAAAGTGGGAGGAGGGAAAAAAGTCAATGATTCTCTATGGATTCGGTTCTCAGCTCCACTCCGAATCGCCTGAACCTCAAACAAGTTCTGGAGCTTTTTTTGTCGCTCAAATTGGGCAGATTTGCGCGTTTTGGCACGTTTTTATCCCCATAGAAATAAATGGATTTGCGTGTTTTTTGTGCGCATTCGCGCATTTTTCTTCTCCCCGATGAAAAAAATGTAAAAAAAATAAACTAGCAATAATCTATAAATCAATACATGAATGCAAACTAAATACACAAATAACTAAAAATCATCATAAATAAATATAACGAATTAATAATATGTAATAATACATAAATAAGTGAGAATTAACCCCTAACCTTAAACATATATTGTTATTATAAAAAAAAAAATAATAATAATAAAAAATAAACACCAAAACCCAAACAAAAAATATTTTTTTTATTAATAATAATAATAATAATAATTATTAATATAATTATTATTATGCATTTGTTAGGGTGCTTAGTTATTTATTATTATTTTATTTTTTAATAATAATAATAATAAATAAACACCAAAACCCCCCCAAACAAAAAAAAAATAAATTTTTGTTAATAATAATAATAATAATAATTATTATTATTATGCATTTGTTTTGTGTTAGGGTGCTTAGTTATTTATTATTATTTTATTTTATTTTTTTAAGGGTTAGGGGTTCATTTTTATTTACTATTAATTAGGGATGCACTGATACCGATACCGGTACTTGCGAAAATGCTCCCGATCCCGGAAGCCGATCCCGGAAGTGACGTTGCTTGGGAGCGGACCGCCTCTTCCTCCCCTCCGGCGCTGTGTCTATCGATTTCATGGCCGGCCGGCGTCAGCCCCCGCCGTGTGTCTGGTTCTGGGTTACAGTCTGCACAGACCGCCCGCTTCACCGCGGTTATCTATCCTGGTTCATACAAACCCATGATGATCCAGTACCCGATCGGCTCCTCTGGCACGCCCGGACTTCTATAGCTGTCCTCCCATCCATCTGGCTGAAGGTCTGGTGCGCACCACACGGCAGGCACTGATTGCAAGTGTTTTTAATGAAAGTGGATATTAATACATTTTTGGGTGTTTTATCCATTACTAACGTGGTGCCCAGAGCCGTCTTTAAGGCAGGGCAAAAGGGGCAACTGCCCTGGGCCCTGTCATTGATGTGGGGCCCAAAGCAGCTACCTCATACTTGCAAACTATCCTGGTTTAAATTCCCTTAAAGTTTTAGACCTGTGCTATGTCCCGATATCTAAGTGCTGCTACTAATGTTGCCCAACTCTGCCCTATTGCTGTGTACAGATGACTCACCTGCAGACCCCATGTTTACACGTAAATAACCGGCATTGATATGTAAATAGTGGCGGCCAGCTGTGTTGATATGTAAACAAAGGTGGCATTCATATGTATATCATGCCCCCCTAAGGTCATATTCACCATCACCTATACTGGATGCTGCCCACTGCACACGGCACATATCAGCAGATGCTTGAGGGTGTCATTAATAATTGATGCCACTGCTGTGTATCTGCTAAAGGGCAGCACATTTCTGTGGTGTCAGGAAACAGGAAAGCGACTTTGCACTCCCCAGTCCATGGTGTGCAGGCAGTGAGGAGATGATGTGCAGTAACCTCTAGTAACCAATCTGTGGGCAGTAATGATGTGCAGTAACCTCTAGCAACCAGTGAGCAATATTAATGTACAGTAATCTCTAGCAACCAAACAGGCAGAAAGCATGTGCTGTAACCTCTAGCAACTAATCAGTGAGCCGAAATGTGTGCTGTAACCTCTAGCAACCAGTCAGTAACTGGTAATATATGCTGTAACCTCTGGCAACCAATCAAAATCACTGCTGATCTGATTCAGTAAACTGATTTTGAGTCTAGTTGCTATTTATTTTATGTCTCAGACCAGGTGGAGAGTGAAATTGCATGGAGGGGGGCCCAAGAAAATATTTTCCCAGGGTCCAATCAATATTAAAGACGGCCCTGGTGGTACCCTGTTTGTTTTTCTCTATCCATGCTGATCCCAAGGCTATCCCACCTCTACTAGGAGCTGCCTGTCATAGCACTTCTCATCCAGTTTCTCCATCTCGCCATCACCATCGTCTTACACCTTATGAACTTTATGGACTTATTGCCCTTTTCTAGTTCCCTTCTGGTCCATGTTTAATTGTATTATATTGATCTTCTCCTGCACCATGCACTCTCTGACTGTCTCCTGTACCATGCAGTCTCTGGCTGTCTCTTGTACCATGTCTGCAGTCCTTGGCTGTCTCCTATGCCATGTCTGCAGTCTCTGGCTGTCTCCCGTGCCATGTCTGCAGTCTCTGTCTGTCTCCTTTGCCATGCCTGCAGTCTCTGTCTGTCTCTTGTACCATGTCTGCAGTCTCTGTCTGTCTCCTTTACCATGTCTGCAGTCCTTGGCTGTCTCCCGTGCCATGTCTGCAGTCTCTGTCTGTCTCCTGTGCCATGGCTGCAGTCTCTGGCTGCCTCCTCTACCATGCCTGCAGTCTCTGTCTGTCTCCTGTACCATGTCTGCAGTCTCTGTGTGTCTCCTGTACCATGTCTTCAGTCTCTGGCTGTCTCCTGTGCCATGTCTGCAGTCTCTGTGTGTCTCCTGTACCATGTCTGCAGTCTCTGGCTGTCTCCTGTGCCATTTGGCAGTCTCTGGCTGTCTCTTATACCACGTCTGCAGGCTCTGGCTGTCTCCTGTGCCATGTCAGCAGTCTCTGGCTGTCTCTTGTACCATGTCTGCAGTCTCTGGCTGTCTCCTGTACCATGTCTGCAGTCTCTGACTGTCTCCTGTGCCACGTCTGCAGTCTCTAACTGTCTCCTGTGCCATGTCTGCAGTCTCTGGCTGTCTCCTGTGCCATGTCTGTAGTCTCTGGCTGTCTCCTGTGCCATGTCTGCAGTCTCTGGCTGTCTCCTATGCCATGTCTGCAGTCTCTGGCTGTCTCCTGGGCCATGTCTGCAGTCTCTGGCTGTCTCCTGTGCCATGTCTGCACTCTCTGTCTGACTCCTTTACCATGTCTGCAGTCTCTGGCTGTCTCCTGTACCATGTCTGCAGTCTCTGGCTGTCTCCTGTGCCATTTGGCAGTCTCTGGCTGTCTCTTATACCACGTCTGCAGGCTCTGACTGTCTCCTGTGCCATGTCAGCAGTCTCTGGCTGTCTCTTGTACCATGTCTGCAGTCTCTGGCTGTCTCCTGTACCATGTCTGCAGTCTCTGACTGTCTCCTGTGCCACGTCTGCAGTCTCTAACTGTCTCCTGTGCCATGTCTGCAGTCTCTGGCTGTCTCCTGTGCCATGTCTGCAGTCTCTGGCTGTCTCCTGTGCCATGTCTGCAGTCTCTGGCTGTCTCCTGTACCATGTCTGCAGTCTCTGGCTGTCTCCTGTACCATGTCTGCAGTCTCTGGCTGTCTCCTGTACCATGCCTGCAGTCTCTGACTGTCTCCTGTATCATGTCTGCAGTCTCTGGCTGTCTCCTGTACTATGTCTGTCTCCTGTACCATGTCTGCAGTCTCTGACTCACTGTCTCCTGTGCCATGCCTGCAGTCTCTGGCTGTCTCCTGTACCATGCCTGCAGTCTCTGACTGTCTCCTGTGCCATATCTGCAGTCTCTGGCTGTCTCCTGTACCATGCCTGCAGTCTCTGACTGTCTCCTGTGCCATGTCTGCAGTCTCTGGCTGTCTCCTGTACCATGCCTGCAGTCCCTGACTGTCTCCTGTGCCATTTCTGCAGTCTCTGACTGTCTCCTGTATCATGTCTGCAGTCTCTGACTGTCTCCTGTACTATGTCTGCAGTCTCTGTCTGTCTCCTGTGCCATGTCTGCAGTCTCTGGCTGTCTCCTGTACCATGCCTGCAGTCTCTGGCTGTCTCCTGTACTAT
Organism: Glandirana rugosa; assembly: GCA_018402905.1. Taxonomy (NCBI): domain Eukaryota; kingdom Metazoa; phylum Chordata; class Amphibia; order Anura; family Ranidae; genus Glandirana; species Glandirana rugosa. The sequence continues at coordinate 553,738 of BLSH010340625.1, read as the reverse complement.
GTCTGCAGTCTCTGACTGTCTCCTGTGCCATGTCTGCAGTCTCTGGCTGTCTCCTGTACCATGCCTGCAGTCTCTGGCTGTCTCCTGTACTATGTCTGCAGTCTCTGTCTGTCTCCTGTACCATGCCTGCAGTCTCTGACTGTCTCCTGTACCATGTCTGCAGTCTCTGACTGTCTCCTGCACCATGTCTGCAGTCTCTGACTGTCTCCTGTACAATGCCTGCAGTCTCTGCTGTCAATTCTGCCTGTTGCCCCTCCTTCCCTCCACCAGCTGTCACCTCAGCCCCCATGTCTCTCAATAACCCTCTTATACCTATCCTCTTCCCCCCAGCGATCACAGCCTTTCCCATCCCAACTCTCCCACCCCACAATCCCTATTTCAACCTAGGTGATAGGTATCGGTAATTGGTATCGGCGACTACCTGAGGTAAAGTATTGGTACTTGTATGTACTCGGTGGTAAAAAAAGTGGTATCGGTGCATCCCTACTATTGATTAGTATTCATTTATTGAATTTATTTATTATTTGTTTGATTATTTTTAATTATTTGTGTATTTATTTTACATTTATTTATTCATTTATTATTATTAATATTAGTATTATTATCAGTAGTAGTAGTATTAACACCCTATAAAAAATAAAATAAAAAAATAACCCTATGCCAGCAAACTACTTTAGCTGATAAAAATTCTCATACAGCAAATTCTTCTAATGAATAATAATCATAAAAAAGGAAAAAAAAAGCAAAGGGAATATCTAAAAAAAGCTCAAATACCCAGCAACAAATGATGTAACAGATGATAGTTTTCTCTTTTGGCTGATATAAAAATCGCTCAAAAACGCTGCATAAAACACATCAAAATCGTGCATAAAAATGCATGAATAAATGCCAGATGAACACTCAAACGCTACACTCGGGTGTGAATGCAATAGGCTGCGCACACCTGAGGATTAAACAAATGATTTTTCCTGGTCTGAAGATGAGGTAAGACGCGCGTCCTTGGCAAGGGGCGAGGGCATTTTCCATGGGGGAGGGGCACAGCCAAATCAAAAAAGTTTGCATTGATCTCAGGGTCACGGAGGGTTCATCGGCTCGGGGGGGGGGGGCTGCCTGTTTTTTTTTTTTTTAAAGATCGCTGGGAATAAAAAAAAAGAATTCCTAGGAGAGGCCGCAGCGCAGCGATTCCACGCCTGCGAAATCAGCGGAGATCGGGCACATCTGCTGACCCACATTTGCTGATTTCTCGCACGTTTCATGCACACCGCCCACCATTATCTTGAAGAACTCCTCTCCTGCTCGCTGTAAACACTGGAATAGCTGACAGCCTGAAATACGAGGCATATAGAGCTGCACTTGGCTTCTTGTGTCTGTGTGTGGGACGGTGCAATGGGGGAAGCAGGGAAGCAGCAAAGCCCAACCACCGAAATGTCATCCTGTCCACACCCCAACATGCTACATTTCGTTTCAATCTGCAGCTTTCATTCTAACAATTACTGGTGATCCTGCCATGAAGACCACTTCCTGTTATAGGGTGACAACGCTCTGTGCCTGCCTCCCAACTCTGCTCCTGCGTTGTCACAAGTCTTCCAATGTAGATCACAAGCAGCCATTGCAATGATCACCATTGTAGGTAAGGTGCATTGTTGTCAGGGCCGGCCCTACCATGGGTCCCAGTGGGTCCATTGGACCCAGGCAGCACTTTGAGAGGGGCAGCAAATTAAACCACGGCCACCTCTCCTTCTCTTCTATTTACCCAGCAAATTGAAGACCAAGATTTTTGTTCCAGTAGTTTTGTATGATAACTGCCCCCCAGGCCGCTCCGCCTGCCTCTATACTACCCTAACCTGGCTATATACTACCCCAGCCTGTCTATATACTACCCCAGCCTGTCCATATACTACCCTAGCCTGTCCATATATTACCCTAGCCTGTCCATTTACTACCCTAGCCTGTCCCTATACTACCCTAGCCTGTCCATTTACTACCCTAGCCTGTCCCTATACTACCCTAGCCTGTCTATATACTACCCCAGCCTGTCCATATACTACCCTAGCCTGTCCATATATTACCCTAGCCTGTCCATTTACTACCCTAGCCTGTCCCTATACTACCCTAGCCTGTCTATATACTACCCCAGCCTGTCCATATACTACCCTAGCCTGTCCATATATTACCCTAGCCTGTCCATTTACTACCCTAGCCTGTCCATATACTACCCTAGCCTGTCCATATACTACCCTAGCCTGTCCATATACTACCCTAGCCTGTCCATATACTACCCTAGCCTGTCCATTTACTACCCTAGCCTGTCCATATACTACCCTAGCCTGTCTATATACTACCCCAGCCTGTCCATATACTACCCTAGCCTGTCCATATATTACCCTAGCCTGTCCATTTACTACCCTAGCCTGTCCCTATACTACCCTAGCCTGTCCATATACTACCCTAGCCTGTCCATTTACTACCCCAGCCTGTACATATACTACCCTAGCCTGTCCATATACTACTCTAGTGTGCCCATTTACTACCCTAGCCTGTCCATATACTACCCCAGCCTGCTGCTATACTACCCTAGCCTGTCCATATACTACCCTAGCCTGCCCATATACTACCCTAGCGTGCCCATTTACTACCCTAGCCTTTCATATACTACCCTAGCATGCCCATTTACTGCCCTAGCCTGCCCATATACTACTCTATCCTGTCTATATACTACCCTACCCTGCCCCTATACTGCCCTAGCCCGCCCCTTGGAATTGCACATAATAGTATGCCATATAATTTTCCATATAGACAAGGTGCTGTTGCACGTAAATCTGACTTCCTGATAAATTAAATTTTAGTTTTAATTATTTTACAAAATAATGGATGTGGGGGCCTTATGGCGGGAGTGATTTATTTTTTTTTTTTTGGGGGGGTGGGGGGGCAGGGGGCAGCATTTCATTCTTGGACCCAGGCAGCACAATGTCTTGGGCCAGCACTGATTGTTGTCACTAGAGATGCACCGAAATCTAGTCGGCTGAAAATGGTCATGGCGGTATTTTGGCGATAAGAAAAAAAGGTGCCGATAATGGCGCCAAAAGTGTGTGTGGAGGGGGAGGGGGGGGGGCATTTTTTTGGTCATTCCTGCGATAGGATGTGTTATAGCAAAAGTGACATTTACAAAAAAGATACAAATTAAATTGGCAGCAAAGGACATTTTATTGGCGTTTTTTTTTTAAAAAAACAAACAAAACACAAAGTCTTCTTCAAAGGTTCCTCAAAATCCATAGCAGACCTTTAACCACTTACCAACCGGAAGGTTTTCCAGCTTTAGGACCAGAGCACTTTTTGCAACTTGGCGCTGCGTAGTGTAACTGACAATTGCGCGGTCGTGCGACGTTGCACCCAAACGAAATGTAGATCCCTTTTTTCCCACAAATAGAGCTTTCTTTTGGTGGTATTTAATCGCCTCTGTGTCATTTCTGATCGCCGCTATAAACAAAAGAAGAGCGAAAATTTTGCAAAAAAACCGAAATTTCTTACTTTTTGCTAAAATTCAAATCCAAAAAAAAAAATATAAAAAAACATTTTTTTTTCACCGGTTTTGGCCGATTTATATTCTTCCTCATATTTGGGATAAAAAAAAAAAATCGCAATCGGCGTTTATTGATTGGTTTGCGCAAAAGTGGCCACGTTTACGGATGGTGAGAATTAATTTCCGGGGTTTTTATTTATTTTATTTTTTTTACTAGTAATGGCGGCGATCTGCAATTTGTAGCGGTACTGCGATATTGCGGCGGCCATGTCGGACATTTTTGACACTTTTTTGGAACCAATGTCCACTGATTACTGTATAAATGTCATTGGCAGTGAAGGGGTTAACCTGGGGGGAGAGCTAGGGGTTAACTGTGTTCCCTGGGTGTGTTCTTACTGTGGGGGGGTTGGCCTACCATGGGCATGAGAGATCTAACTGATCCCAGTGACAGGGATCAGTGATCAGTAGATCACTCATGCCCCCGCTAACAGAGCGGGGAACCGCCGATGTTAACACTTTCCCTGTGGCTGCTAATCGCGGCTCGCCGGCGGACATTGGGTCCGCCCGAGCCTCAAGCACACTCCTCGGGAGCACGGCGGGTGCGCCCCCTAGCGGCTGTTTTTACGGCGATTCGCACACAGTAGCCTGACTGCCGCCGTGGTCGGGAAGTGGTTAAATTAAATAATGTGTCGGATGCGACAGGCAGTACTGCCACCAAATGCGACCCATTCAAGTGAATGGAGCCACTCCGCAACTTCCCTGCAAATGCATGATTGCGCCACAGTGGGTCCATATTTTTAAGGTTGAAGCAAGTGGGGAACATGATGATAGATTCCTGTCTAGGGACAAAAACCCTTTTTTTTTGTGCTTTAGTCAGAGTGAGAAAAGGTTAGAACCTCAGTCACATTTTTATTGCTGACGTGACTCTTGATATTCCTCAATGGCCACAAAGTGTACGAATCCACCAAATATCTTTGCAAAGCCAGATATTACCTTGTAAAGGTATCAGTGACATCATTGCTGGGCTGTACATAGCCTGTGCAGAGAGCAGAGCTGTGCATGCCCCACCCACTATAAAAAAGACCTTCAAGAGGGGGCGGAGACAAGACCAGTCATCCTGTACAAGGAGGGAGAGCAGAGCTGTGGGAGGGACCCAGCAGGCTCCACCCACTACAGAAAACTACAGGAGGGGGCGGAGACAAGACCAGTCACCCTGCACAAGGAGGGAGAGCAGAGCTGTGGGAGGGACCCAGCAGGCTCCACCCACTACAGAAAACTACAGGAGGGGGCGGAGACAAGACCAGTCCCCCTGCACAAGGAGGGAGAGCAGAGCTGTGGGAGGGGCCCAGCAGGCTCCACCCACTACAGAAAACTACAGGAGGCGGCGGAGACAAGACCAGTCACCCTGCACAAGGAGGGAGAGCAGAGCTGTGAGAGGGGCCCAGTAGGCTCCACCCACTACAGAAAACTGCAGGAGGGGGGGAGACAAGACCGGTCACCCTGCACAAGGAGGGAGAGCAGAGCTGTGGGAGGGGCCCAGCAGGCTCCACCCACTACAGAAAACTACAGGAGGGGGCGGAGACAAGACCAGTCACCCTGCACAGGGAGAGAGGGCAGCAGTGAGCGGTCTTTATTACAGGAAGTCTGGATTACTGTACAGATCTGGAAGAAATCACACCGAGATTCAAGAAGAAGACACATGACCGATGGATTTAGACAATATTTAGTTAATTTCTGTGCGGAGCTTGGTGTTGGGCCATCTCAGGCAGCGAGCGCCTCTTGTGTTCTCCTCTTTGCCTTGGTGCCCCTGTCAGGCACTGTATACGCTGGCATGTGGCCCAGTTGCCCCCGGCACAATGTTCTCTGCGCGGTTGGAAACCTCCAGCTGCTCAATCTATTAACATCAGCAAAAACATCATTGGAGGTCAGATAGATCTGGAAATGTGTGTGACATCTTCCGGCTATAAATAGAGGCGGTGATCGCTCCGTGATGTCACTTAACTCCATAAACACAACGTTACATAATGCCGTGCCAGTGTCACCTCGTCACCAGAGACAATTACTGCCAGCATTCAGAATTCGGGGGAGCTTGGAATTTCCTCTCTTAAAGTGACACTGGTAAAGCTGGACCATAGTGCTGGAGAATTCCATGCAAGTGTTCAAGTTTGGTAATTTGCTGCCAGAGGGAAAGAAAGAAAAAGCAAGAGAGCAAGGAAGATGGAAAGGAAGATGGAAAGAAAGAAGGAAAGAAAGAAAGAAAGAGAGAGAGAGAGAAAGAACGGAGTAAGGAAAGAAAGAAAGGAGGAAGGAAAGATCTCCCCAATTTGATGATAATTTACATTGTAGCAGGATAAGGGGAAGGAAATCATCAGACTGTGAAGGTCTGGTGACACTGGGACTGGTGTGGTGGCGATCAGGAACACTGTTGTTGGCTGCACTGGTCTGGTGACACTGGGATTGGTGTGGTGGTGACCAGGAACACTGTTGTTGGTTGCACTGGTCTGGTGACACTGGGATTGGTGTGGTGGTGACCAGGAACACTGTTGTTGGTTGCACTGGTCTGGTGACACTGGGATTGGTGTGGTGGTGATCTGGAACACTGTTTCTGACTTCACTGGTCTGGTGACACTGTGTCTGGTGTGGTGGCGACCAGGAACACTGTTGTTGGTATACACTGGTCTGGTGACACTGTGCCTGGTATGGTGGTGACAAGGAACACTGTTGTTGACTGCACTGGTCTGGTGACACTGTCACTGGTGTGGTGATGATCAGGAACACTGTTGTTGGCTGCACTGGTCTGGTGATATTGTGACTCGTGTGGTGCCGATCAGGAACACTGTTGTTGGTATACACTGGGACTGGTGTGGTGGCGATCAGGAACACTGTCGCTGGTATACACTGGTCTGGGACACTGGGACTGGTGTGGTGGCGATCTGGAACACTGTCACTGACTTCACTGGTCTGGTGACACTGTGTCTGGTGTGGTGGCGATCAGGAACACTGTTGCTGGTATACACTGGTCTGGTGACACTGGGATTGGTGTGGCGGCGACCAGGAACACTGTTGTTGGCTGCACTGGTCTGGTGACACTGGGATTGGTGTGGCGGCGACCAGGAACACTGTTGTTGGCTGCACTGGTCTGGTGGCACTGGGACTGGTGTAGGGGGGGATCAGGAACACCGTTGTTGGCTGCACTGGTCTTGTGAGTGTAGCGTCCCCTGAGTCTACCAGAGGGAAGAAGGGACCTCAGATGCAGGGGGCGAGCTAGCATTCACCCCAGGGCTGAGGGCTATAATGGGGAGTGTAGAACAGAAATTGGGTGGTAGTCACTTTAGATATTTTCTTTTTTTCATTTACAAAGTTTTTTATTTGGAAGGTCAAAAATAGGTACAGTCATATCCCAATTAAACACATGGGGCCTAATTCACTATATCGCGAATATGCGATCGCATAACGCTCAAAATACCGCCCCATGAAAGCCAATTAGCATATTGCATAAGCGATCGCGCGACCGCAGAATCGCGTAATTGCCGCGAATATGCCTTCTTATATGGGAATAGCTGATGTCAACTGGGCTTGAACCTGCAGAATCCATTGAATACTTGTATGAACATGATTTGCTTGAAAAAAGTGTATGGGAACTACCGCAGCAAAATGGAAAATATAATGCTGCATACAATGCAAGGTGTGCTGATGACATCTGTAGGATACGAACCTGGAGCTGTAAGCTTTAGAATGCATCGGAATAAACCACTACGCTATAGACTTGACCACAACCAGCCAGAAAAAATACATTTACTAATCTTGTATTCTCTTCATTCTCTACAAACTAACTGCTGCCATGTTAACTAGTGTGAGATTATTCCAATTGCACATCATAATATTAATGAATGTGTACATACCATTGCATGCATTGCAAAACTTCATAGTATGGAAGCAATCAAACTGATGATGGGACGTTAACCT
>BLSH010340625.1:514009-524097 GCA_018402905.1 Glandirana rugosa | reverse complement strand
CTATTTATGTTTGTTAAAAACAATTTTATTTAATTTAATTTATCTCTCCCCCACTCTTTATCTCCTCCTACCCCCACTCTTTTTTTACATGTATAGTTACGTCGGCGTTAAATGTATAGTTAGTACACATGTGACGTGTGTCTCGTCCCGTCCCGTCGTAATCACTGGGTAAGTGTGGTGACCCGACCCGGATAAAATTCCTTCCCCGGACCTCTACGTCGAGGTTATCGGAGATACAATTAGGCCGGGACCGAGTCACGAGACGAGGGATTCGGGTAGGAAAAAACTTCGGATAATCTCGTGGACCGAGATTACTGCACGATATTTCCTTATTTCTTTGGGAGTAACCTTACGTACGCAGGCCGTGGGACGAACATCTAATCCCCCGACCTGTGGACCTATTCCCCCCCCCCCCCCGCCGCAGGCACGTGATTAGGGGTGCACGGACGCCGCCCCCCCCCCCCCCTTATCCAGGTGTCCAGCCCCCTAATCTACAAGCAGGGTGCCGGACGCATGCATTCCAATGAGGGTTTCTTTATTCCTTTATAGCACGTCATTAGAGCCAGGTGCTCTAATAGGCTTCAAAAAAGGATGGGCTTAGGGAGCAGAGCACTGAGCCAGGGCCGGATTAACATAGAGGCTATTGGAGCTGCATCTCCAGGCCCCTTCCTTAAAATAGGCCCAGCCCAGTGGTGTGAATGGGTCACTAATGCTGCCCTGCCCTGCTCTGTGTGCAGTGTACACATGATTGATATGTAAATTGCGGCTGCATTGATATGTACATTTTTTTCTCACCCCCATCCTCCTCTATTTCTCACCCCCTCTCTATTTAATTTAATTTATTTTAACAAAAATTGTTTGTATTTATCTCCATAAAAAGGGCCAAAGAAATCCACAGCACCGGGCCCACGATGCTCTTAATCCGGCCCTGCACTGAGCCCATCCACTTGTGTGACGATAGCGAATGAATATTCACTATTCTCACACTAATTATTCTCCTGGCCAATCAGGAAGCGGGTCCTGAGACCCATGACCCGATTGACTGGAAGGACAGGCAATCCTATTGGACGCCTAGGAGGAGGGAGGAGACGCACAGAGGAAGCCGTCATGATGCAGAGGAGGAGGAGACACGATGGAAGCCTCCGCCCACTGACCATAGGATGGGGTAAGTGCGGGACTGGGTGACCGCCCGACCGCCCGCGTGGGGTGAGGGGGGTTTTGAGGGACCCAGATCTCTCCATTAGCGTATCTGTCACTGCCTATTGCTGTCACAAGGGATGTTTACATTCCTCATGACAGCAATAAAAGTGCTAAAAGAATTTAAAGAAACAGTACAAAAATAAAATACAATTAAAAAAATTAATAGTTTAACCACTTAAGGACCGGAAGGATTTCCCACTGTAGGACCAGAGCACTTTTTGCGATTCGGCACTGCGTCGCTTTAACTGACAATTGCGCGGTTGTGCGACGTTGTACCCAAACAAAATTGGCGTCCTTTTTTTCCCACAAATAGAGCTTTCTTTTGGTGGTATTTGATCCCCTCTGCGTCATTTCTGATCGCCGCTATAAACAAAAAATGAGCGACAATTTTGCAAAAAAAAACACAATATTCCTTGCTTTTTGCTAAAATACATATAAAAAAAAAATGTGTAAAAAAACAAATTTATTCATCAGTTTTGGCCGATTTATATTCTTCCTCATATTTTTGTTAAAAAAAAAAAAATCACAATCGGCGTTTATTGATTGGTTTGCGCAAAAGTTGCCGCATTTACGAACGGTGAGAATGTATTCATTTATTGATTTATTAATTTTTTTTTTTACTAGTAATGGCGGCGATCTGCAAATTTTTGGTGGGACTCTGACATTGCGGCAGACATGTCAGACACTTTAGACACTTTTTTGGGACCATTGGCATTTATACAGCGATCAGTGCCATGAAAATGCACTGATTACTGTGTAAATGTCACTGGCAGGGAAGGGGTTAACACTAGGAGGCGATCAAAGGGTTAAATGTGCTCCCTACTTTGTGTTTCCAACTGTGTGGGGGCTGGGCTGACTGGGGGAGGAGAGAGATCACTGCTCCCATATACAGGAAGCCTGCGATCACTCTCCTTCTTCCCTGTCAGAATGGAGATCCATGTGTACATACACGGATCTCCGTTCTGTCACTGCGAGGGAACGATCGCGGGTAGCGTCCTCCCTACCTGCTCCCTGGCTCCCCCGCTGCACAGTGAGCGCGCGTCCACGATCCGCGAGTCGCCGATTCGGGAGACGCTGCAATATTGCTGCTGACAATAGTCGCAAGACGGTTGGGAAGTGGTTAAAAAAAAAAAAACACGCAAAGGCGAAATGTGTGCATTGGCCCCGCGCGCACACAAACAGTGATCGTCCCACACATGTGAGGTATCACCATGAACGTCAGATCATGGGCAGTAATTCTAGCACCAGACCTCCTCTGTAAATCTAAAGTGGAAACCTGTAAAAGCCTTTTAAAGCATCATCTTCAGATAGTAAGATTTACGTTGTTTGTCGTCCTTGCAGACGCATGCGCAATTTTAAACCGTGACATGTTTGGTATCCATTTACTCTGCGTAGCGTCATCTTTTGTATTTTACAAAAAAAAAAATTGTGCTATTGTTTTTTTTTTTATTTTTTTTTGCGATAAGTGTCAAAAAAGTGTATTTTTTCCCCCAAAAATTGCGTTTTAAAAAACCGCTGCGCAAATACCATGTGACATAAAAAATTGCAAAGCCCAAAAATGTATTCTCTAGGGCCTCTGCTTTAAAATAAATATATAATATTTGGGGGTTCTAAGAACATTTTCTAGCAAAAATTACTGATTGTTACATGTGAACAAAAAATGTCAGAAAAAGGCCCGTACTGGTTAACCACTTGCCGACCGGCCGCCGCAGCGTGACGGTGGCAAAGGGGCTCATTATCGCGATAACTAGTATTGTGAGCGCGCTCACTGTGTTCGGGGGGGGGGGGCAGGGAGCGAGTAGGGAGCGGGTAGGGTGGACTCGAACTCGGCCGGCTACCCGCGATTGCTCCACCGCAGTGATAGAACGGAGGTCTGTGTATGTAAACACGGATCTCCGTTGTGACAGAGGGGGAAGGGCGGTGATCACAGGCTTCCTGTGTATGGAAGCCGTGATCACTCCCTTCCCCCAGTCAGGCCAGCCCACGCACAGTTAGAACACGCTCAGGGAACACAGTTAAACCTTAGAGCGCCCCCTGCAGGTTAACCCCTTCTCTGCCAATGGCATTTACACAGTAATCAGTGCATTTTTATAGCACTGATCACTGTATAAATGCCAATGGTCCCAAAAAAAGTGTCAAAATGGTCCGACATGTCCGCTGCAATATTGCAGTACCGCTAAAAATCGCAGATCGCCGCCATTACTAGTAAAAAAAATAAAAACCCCCAGAAATTAATCATCATCATCCGTAAACACGGCAACTTTTGCGCAAACCAATCAATAAACGCTGAGTGCTATTTTTTTAACGAAAAATATGAGGAAGAATATAAATCGGGCAAAACCGATGAAAAAAAATGTTTGTTTTTTTTTTGGATTTGTATTTTAGCAAAAAGTAAGAAATTTGGTTTTTTTTGCAAAATTGTTGGTTTTTTTTGGTTTATAGCGGTGATCAGAAATGACGCAGAGGGGATCAAATACCACCAAAAGAAATCTCTATTTATGGGGAAAAAAGGACGCTAATTTTGTTTGGGTACAACGTCGCACGACTGCGCAATTGTCAGTTAAAATGACGCAGCGCCGAATCGCAAAAAGTGCTCTGGTCCTAAAGTGTGAAATCCTTCCGGGGCTGAAGTGGTTAAATATGTGCAAAAAAAACCCCCCCCCCCGCAAGAACTGCTCTGGCAATGAAAGGGTTAAGGAGAATATACAATTCGGTTGCAAAGTGTATGGTCACCTTTAGGATTCTATATACAATGCTGTTCAGATTTGTGGGTGCCTGGAACGCCCAGAATGAATGGAAGGAGTTTGGCTTCCTCGCTGTCTAGCTGGCGCTTGCCGGGGGTTTCGGCGTTTCGTTCCTCAGCAGCAGAGCGGCGGTTTGATCCTGAAGTCATTGCTATTTTTAGAAACATTGGAGGAGGTAGGAAGTCCGGTATTCTTCTCTGGAAAAGGTGGCAACATAAATTTTTAGCGCTGTGATATGGAATTTGTTATTCCTCTCATTCTTCTTATCTCCGATCCCTATGGCCTCTATGTTTGCATATCACAGAGACAGAGAATGGACATTACGTGCGTTATTACTTCCCCTCGGCCTCACCACCGCATGGAAGGACATTAAGGTGTGCGATCGCCGTGGTGCTGAAGGGTATCATTTAATCACCATAACAAGCACAATGTATTCACGTCGCGTTCCTCCGTTATTAACTCCACAGGCTACAACAATTAGTTTCAATCTTACCATGTCTCTCTTTTTCAGACAACTGCACATCCAAAGCTTCACCAATTTACCCAACAGATCAGCCCGTGAAGGAATCAGGGCCAATCTGAGGGGTAGGAAGGTGAGGCAGCTGCCTTGGGCGCTTCAGCAGAAAGGGGGAGCCAAAAGAGCAAGGCCTACAACCTACGCAGTCCACAGCACATAGGAGGTGGGCTAACTTTGACCTTTGCACCTTGGGTGCTAAAGGACCTTGTCCCGACACTAGGAGGAACCTTTGAATTACTGTAGGCCTGAGGTCTCAGGGAACTCTTGGTAAAATGATTATATTGACAGCTCTTCGCACAATTGGGTGATCAGTGAGCTGAAGATTTAATAAATAAATTAATGCATATACCTAGTGATCTTTAAAAGGCAGATGCGGCTTTCACTAAACAGGTAGAGAATCAGTTGCTGTGATTTAGAACATGTGGATCGGGAAGATGTAACACCCAGATATATATAACACACGGGGTGTATCATTTTTTATTACCCCCTGCTCTCAGTTCATCAAATTTTCAGCAATAAGTCAGTAACAAATGATAATATGATCTAGAAAGGAAATGCAGACAGTGAAAATGTGTGGTGGTCTGTGAAGAAGCCCCCTACAATCCATTGGTGGATGCCTCTTGAGATTGGTAGCCAGTGGAGGATGCTCAGATTACATAGGAGGCCAGTGGAGAAATGCCTCTTGAGATTGGTAGCCAGAGGAGGATGCTCAGATTACATAGGGGGCCAGTTGAGAAATGCCTCTTAAGATTGGTGACCAGTGAAGATATGCCTCTTGAGATTGGTGGCCATTGGAGGATGCTCCTATCACATAAGTGGCCAGTGGAGAGATGCCTCTTGAGATTGAAGGCCAGTGGAGGATGCTCCCATTATATAGGAGGCCAGTGGAGAGTTGACTTTTGAGATTGGTGGTCAGTGGAGAGTTGCCTTTTGAGATTAGTGGCCAGTGGAGGAGGCCCCCTTTACATTGATGGCCAGTGAAGGAGGACTCCCTCACATTGGTGGCCAGTGTAGAGATGCCTCTTGAAATTTTTGGTCAGAAGAGAAGACCCCTTTTACACTGATAGCAAGTGGAGAGATGCTTCTTGAGATTGGTGGCCAGTGGACAAGGGCCTCCTTACATTAGTGGCCTGTGGAGAGACGCATGTTGAGAGTGGTGGTCATTGCAGAGGTTCTCCCTTATGTTGGTGGTTGTTGAAGGAAGACCACCTTACATTGGTGGCCAGTGGAGAGATAATTCTTAAGATTGGTGGCCAGTGGAGAGAAGCCTCTTAAGATGGGTGGCCAGAGGAGATTTGCCTCTAGAGATTGGTGGCGAGTGAAGGAGTGCTCTCTCTACATTGATGGCCTTTGGAGACATGCCTTTTGAGTTTTGTAGCCAATTGAGGAGGCCACCTTTACATTGGTAGCCAATGGAAAGATGCCTCTTGAGATTGGTGGTTAGTGGAGGAGGCCCCCTTTACATTGTTGGCCAGTTGAGAGATGCCTTTAGGGATTGGTGGCCAGTGGAGGGGGACCTGCTTACATTAATGTCCAGTGTAGAGATGGCTGTTAGGACTGGTGATCAGTGCAGAGGTCCCACCTTACATTAGTAGCTGTTGCAGAAAGACCCCCTTACAGTGGAGATCAGCCTCTTGAGATTAGCGGTCAATGGAGGAGGGTTCACTTACAGGGGTGCCCAATGGAGAGATACCTCTTGAGATTGATGGCCAGTAGAGGAGGGCCTCCTTATGTAGCCAATGGCCCCCTTAGGAGTGGCTGGTTGCTGTGGTCCACCCATTCACACTGCCCTCAATCACCTTTCTTCACACATTCAGAGTCACAGAACATGCTGGTACTTTGTGTTGTTCTATTTTATTAGGGAGATTAAACTTGGATGGGATTGGGAATGCCATGGGATGCCCACAGATCAACAGTTCTTTTCAGGGACCACTATATACACCTCCATATATACATTCCTCCTTCTTCACTCAAGCACATAACTTGCTGCATGGTTACTTCTCGTTCCTCTCACCTGCACTTCTCTTGGTTTCCAGAACACTCCTTGTTCATCTCACCTGCACTTCACTTGTTTCTCCAGATGAGGCCTAGAAGGAAATTCACTAAGCCTCCAGCTTTTGTTCAGCCTAGCTAGCACATGTTGAGGCCTGCTATAGTGGGAACAGGACCTCCAGACCACCTATTACAGGCAGGGACAGTTGGTCCCCATAGTGTAGAGAAAAATATGTGCTAGCCGGCCTGATGGACTACTTCTCCCAGCCCATCCTCTTCCATGCTCTGCCAGTCAGGTGGAAACCTGCCCCCTGCTAATCTAGAATACCCCAGATGGCTACACCTCCCTCCCAGCTCTCTGTCCAGAACATTTCATAAGCTTCTGGAAAGACGTGGGAGGTCCTGGTGACCTCATCTGTGTATCACCCAGTCCTACCTGAGCCACTCGCAGCCCACACACCAAAACAATCAGGCCTGACTGAATTTTCCTCACCTCACACTAAAGACCTCACTAGCCCCCATGTAAGTAGGGGGTGCTACACTTACATTGGTGGCCAATGTCAGAGGGTCTCCAAAAATACTGTAGGTGGTCATTAGAGAGATTTCCCTTTACATTGATGATCAGTGGAAAAGTGCACCCTAACACTGGTGGCCAGTCTAATTATTCTTTACATTGGATGCCTTAGAATGATGGACGGAGAAGAAGGGCCATCTTACACTGATGTATAGCAGAAGAGATCCCTCCTTAGACTGTAATCAGTGAGAGAGTAAGACCCCTTTGCACTGGTGGTCAGTCAAAAAATTCCCAATGCATTGATCACCAATCTCAATAGACATCTATCCATTGGCCACTAGAGTAAGCAAGCCCTCCTCTAGTGGCCACCAATCTCAAGAGGCATCTTTTCACTTGCCACCAATGTAAAGTTGGCTTCCTCCACTGATTACCAATCTCAGGAGGCATCTCTCCACTTGCCACCAATGTAAAGGGGAGCTTCCAATCTTAATGTACCCTTACATTGGTGGTCAGTGTGGTACATTGGTATCAGCGGTTATATATGTGAGGGGCAGCAGTGTATCTAGGTTTTGTGCTGCCCTAGGCCTGACTAAACTCGTGCACCCCCTAATTTAAAAATGAGCCACCCCTTCCTGTCAAGGCCACACCCCTTCCTATTTAGGACCCACTTTGAAATTTTACATTGGGGACACTAGTTCTTAGGACTTTGGGGGGGGGGGGGGAGAATGGATTCCCTTAATTTGCAGAGATTTCCTCACACTTCCTGTATGGCTATGGGATAGCACAACAACTCATTGGTTGGGGTCCACTGCCTGGGGTCCTCGGGATGCCCAGGTCCCCTACATATGTATGGCTTGTCCCCCCTGATGGCGGCCCTGCCCAGCTGCTTTATGGGGGTGCCAGACAGATTTGCCTCCCGGCCCAGTCCACCCCATAAGACTGGCGTTACACTAAGAGCGCAAGCCGGCGAGGACTCTTTTTGTGCTGCCCCCCTGCATAGTGCCACCCTAGGCCTGGGCCTTGTCGGCCTAGGCCAAGATACAGCGTTGGTGAGGGGGGCTCCACTGGTCTCACACCACTGTCTCTGCCATTGCACAACTATGCAGGCAAACTGTGATGGACTGATATCTCTACAGATCCATGCAATTGAAAACGCATGATCACTGTACATATACTGTATGTAACCTATTATAACAGCATGGTGTAAGTACTGTGGAGTTAGGAGGGATATTTACTGCAGCATATGGGCATGTTCCCTGGGGCATTGCTGGAAATAGACACTACAACATATGTGAACCCTCACTGTGCCATTATTAGATATAGACTTCATAGATCATGGACATCTATCTTCAATGAGGTATTGATAACTGGTTCCCCTATTCCTGCGCAGCCAGGCAACACACATTTTCCACTTGCATCCAGACACAAGAGGTCAGTCCCTTGGCTTTGTTTTTGTTTTATTAGAGGTAACAACTTAGATGGGGTAGAAAGATTTATGGGATGCCCAAATTGACAAAAAGAACAGATGGGGACAACTTCCTTCCTATGTACAGAGATATGATCCTGGACTGTTCTCCTTCCTGGACACACTCAGTCTATAAGGATTAGAAGCAAAAGTTCCTTATGGACTAGGAGCTCTTAGACCCCTTTGGAAAACAGCACAAATGTTGAAAAGATGCATGCAGGAGTATCTCCTCTCTTTTGTAGAACTGCTCCCAGCTCCACCACCAGCAGGTACTACCAGCCCTCCTGGCTGCTGCTCTAAAGATCTCCCAGGGCAAGGGATTAAAGGGTTAAGCACAGCGCTGTCCTTCTGAAAGTTTGCTACGCGTGGCAGTCTCTCCCGCCGTGAATCCCTGGGTGTGCTGATGATCTCACTCTGTCCTCCTTGCTCCCACTGCACTCAGGCAGGAATCCTTTTCAAACCGTGATCCTGAATGGATCTTCCTAAGCCTGCCTGAGTCCAGCCTGGAGGTAAAGAACTAGGGGACCCCTCCTAGGCCACTGACAGCCTCCTCAACACCCCATCTTCCACTTACTCCCCTGCTAGCATGGCTCTTCCATATTTAAGGGCTGACCCTGTCAGGCCCCTTGCCTGGGGATTAGCCAGATTCCCTCAAGTATGCAGATCAGGACCTCATGGCCTCCACCCACTAACTTCCAGAACTTCTCTGAGCCGCTAGACCCAGGGGGAGGTACCAGAGACCTGCATATGTGAGTCATCCAGCCTGACCTGCAAGAAACCCTGACCCAATTTCAGACTCACGTTACCATAAATAAATAAAATAAAGGTGCCTGGACTAATCTGGTAGCACACTAGAGGGTGCTACAGGTATATTAGCCTTCCCAATACGGCATTAATGGGAGCCAACTTGAGACTTGGTATATGTCCAAGCTTGACAGGAATATTCTACGTATTTGATGGATTCTTCAACCAATGCACTTTAGCCACAGTTCTCATGCTTTACCCTGTATGGAAGCTTTTTTAACCACTTCCCGACCGCGTAGCGACTATAAGCGGCAACAGTGTGGCTCTGTCTCACGAATCGCCGCTTATACTCGTCACTCAAGGGCACGGCGCTAGGGGGCGAGCGCGTGCCACCGGCGGCACGCGCTCGTGTCCACCGCACGCTCCCTGAGACATTGATCGCCTGTGGCAGAGCCAGAACGGTGAACTGCCAATGTAAACATGGCGGTTCCCCGTTCTGAAAGGCGGTATGTCAGAGATCTACTGATCCCTGTACTCGGGATCAGTTAGATCTCTTGTGCCCCTGCCAGCCCAGCCCCCATACAGTTAGAACACGCCTAGGGAACACAGTTCACCCCTTCACTGCCCCCTGCAGGTTAACCCCTTCCCTGCCAATGACATACAGTAATCAGGGGTTATTTAAATTTCTGATCGCTGTATAAATGTCATTGGCAGGGCTGGCACTACCATGGGTCCCAGTGGGTCCACGGGACCCAGGCAGCACTTTGAGAGGGGCAGCAAATTGAACCACGGCCACCTCTCCTTATCTTCTATTTACACAGCAAATTAAAGATCAAGATTTTTTGTTCCCAGCAATTTTGTGTGTCAAGACAACAGCATGATGACAACTGCCCCCCCCCCCCCCCCCCCCCC
>BLSH010340625.1:503815-513999 GCA_018402905.1 Glandirana rugosa | reverse complement strand
CGGGACCCAGGCAGCACTTTGAGAGGGGCAGCAAATTGAACCACGGCCACCTCTCCTTATCTTCTATTTACCCAGCAAATTAACGATCAAGATTTTTTGTTCCCAGCAATTTTGTGTGTCAAGACGACAGCATGATGACAACTGCCCCCCCAACCTGACCCTATACTACCCTAGCCCGTCCCTTGGAATTGAACATAATGGGATGTCATATCATTTTGCATATAGACAAGGTGCTGTTGCCTGTAAATCTGACTTCCTGATAAATTAAATTTTAGTTTTAGTGGTCATGATCTAAAATAATGGATTTTTTTTGGGGGGGGGGCAGCATTTCATTCTTGGACCCAGGCAGTAAATGTCTTGGGCCAGCCCTGGTCATTGGTCTCAAAAAAGTGTCAAAAATGTCCGACATGTCCGCCGCAACATCGCAGATCGCCGCCATTACTAGTAAAAAAAAAAAATTTAAAATTGCAAACGACAGAAGTGAATTCTCATGCTTTGTAAACACGGCAACGTTTGCGTAAACCAATCAATAAACGCTGATTGCAATTTTTTTTTACCATATGTAGAAGAATATAAAATCTGGAAAAAAAGATGAATACATTTTTTTATATATTCTTTTGGATTTGTATTTTAGCAAAAAGTGAGAAATATTGTTTTTTTTTTTTTGCAAAATGGTCGCTCTTCTTTTGTTTATAGCGGCGATCAGAAATGACGCAGAGGGGATCAAATACCACCAAAAGAAAGCTCTGTTTGTGGGGAAAAAAGGACGCAAATTTAGTTTGGGTACAATGCCGCACGGCAGCGCAATTGTCAGTTAAAGCGAAGCAGTGCCAAATCGCAAAAAAGTGCTCTGGTCCTAAAGGGGGAAATCCTTCCGGGGCTGAAGTGGTTAAGGATTCGTATTTCTGTTTATCCAGTCCTAAAATTTTAATAGCTCTGACATACAGCACAGCTCTGTTTGGCAGGACAGGAGAACTGATTTTTCTTTGCTGCACGTAAGTATCGCTTAGAGGTCTTGTCCCTTTCCCAGCATGTGAATGGGCAGTTAAAGAAGAAACAATAGGCTGATGTGCTCATCTATCCATCACTCTGCTCTCTCCTCCATTCAGCATGTCCCTTGGTAGCACATAAGCACTGCAGCATGCCTAATTGGCTCTGTGCTGCTTCTACCTCTTCCAGTCTAATCTCTGCTGTGCACTATAAAAGGTTGATACCAAGTCACATTCAGGCACTTACATTAGAAATATTGCACTTAAATACCAGGCACTTTCACCCCCTTCCTGCCCAGGCCAATTTTCAGCTTTCAGTGCTGTCACACTTTGACAATTGCCCGGTTATGCAACACTGCACCCATATGACATTTTTATCATTATTTTCACACAAATAGAGCTTTGTTTTCATGGTATTTAATCACCACTGGGATTTTTATTTTTTGCTAAACAATCGAAAAAATACTGAAAATTAAAAAAAAGCAAAAAAAAAGTTTTCCGTAATTCCTGTTATAAAATTTTGCAAAAAAGTAATTTTTTTCCTTCACTGATGGGCACTGATGAGGCTGCACTGATATGTGGCACTGATGAGGTGGCACTGATATGTGGCACTGATGGGCACTGATGAGGTGGCACTGATACGTGGCACTGATGGGCACTGATGAGGCTGCACTGATATGTGGCACTGATGAGGTGGCACTGATGAGGCTGCACTGATATGTGGCACTGATGGGCACTGATGAGGTGGCACTGATGAGGCTGCACTGATATGTGGCACTGATGGTCATTGATGGGGCGGCACTGATATCTGGCACTGATGAGGCTGCACTGATATGTGGCACTGGTGGGCACTGATGAGGTGGCACTGATGAGGCTGCACTGATATGTGGCACTGATGGGCACTGATGAGCTGGCACTGATGTGGCGGCACTGATATATGGCACTGATGAGGCTGCACTGATATGTGGCACTGAGGGGCACTGATATGCGGCACTGATGGGCACTGATTTGTGGCACTGATGAGGTTGCACTGATAGGCAGACACACTTATGCACACTGGTACCAAACAGCCTATTTAAGCTGGACTATGGCATGAACAGATTGCTGAGTGGTCTTCAACTAGTTCCTGTTTAACCTGCGCCTTGACCTGCTATACTTGGCTACCCGTGCTTGACCCGGCTTGCCCTTGACCAATCCCTGAATTCCTGCCTGCCTATTGTGACCTTGGCTTGTACTTTAACCCTGCTCCTGTCTTGTGCTCCAGTGCATTGTTGCCCGACTCTGTACCAATCCCGGCCTGTATCCTGACTCTGCCTTTGTCTTATGTTCTTGTACCTTTTGCTGGCCAGCTGTTGATGACCTTTTGGCTTTTGTCCTGGCTACGCTCCTGCCTGCTGATCAAGCTTCACCGTGTTCCAGTTCCTGGTTCCTGTCTGGTGATCCGGGGTCATCTGCTTCCTGCAAACCTCAACTGGTGCTGCCTGTTATACCGGCCCTCGTGCCACCCTGTGTCCTCACACCTCCTGTCATGACTACCAGGGGTGTTGGACAAGAGAAGCCTCCTCTACAGCTCGATCTCCACCAGGTACGTGACAGCTGCCCCTTGGCCGAAGCGCAGTGTACCCGCGGTTTTTGTGTGGATTAGATGGGGGTTCCCATAGAGTTTTATAGGCGCTTTCATAAAGCACACCAAAAGTGCAGCACATAATAGAACCCTATGGAAAAGCACTGCTAACCCACAAGAAACCTCCCCTGGCGCAGTGTACCCACTGGTACACTGACTGCGCTGCCCCCGCGCTGTAGAAAAAGTGCAGCGAGAGCAGTGTGACCACGCCCTTGCTCTAAATATTGATGCCGGTGGATCATTATGATCTAAGAAAGGTCCCAGTTGCCTACACGTTGTTCCAAACACCCTCTTTTTTGCTCAGGCATTTCGTTTGCAGATTGTGAGATCTCACGACTATCCTCCGAGGCGCCACGCACCGCCGACTTACTTCTTACATAAACCCAATTCCTGCCCACTCGCCCCTGACAGGCACTGCTGCGGGAGCTCCAGGTATGCGTTCAAAACTTAAATACTCAATACTCTTTAAATGCTTTTATGCACGTCTTTAATAAGCCGCCAAGCGCAGCTCAGCCCCCATTTCCTCCGACAAAATGTAACAAAAGCAGCAGGAGAATAATTGCCTGGAACAAAGTCCTCTCCAAATTGGCTTTTCTGTGGGGAGGAAAAAACGTTTTTCCTCCCAGCAATTTGCACTATTGTTCCGGGAAGTTCCAGATAAAAATAATTTGCTTGATTGTTATTTGGCCATTCTGTCCCCATCCAGAGGTCTATGTCAGTCTAACATGACCACTAAAGCCTCGTACACACGGGACGACGATCGCACGTACGATCGTGCCAAATCGTATGTTGGCTGTTGTATGTAGCATACTGACTGCACTACACGATCGTACGACCGCAGAAGAACGTTCAGGTGCATGTAATTAGCATCCGGCCATTCCTGACTTCGGAGCATGCGTGTTTTGCACAATACAACTTGTTGTACCAACTGCTCTGTACACACGATACAACGGTCGTATGAGAGCTTGTTGGTACGACCAAGTTTTCTAGTCTGCTCATACAACTCCCTTGTACGACAAATCCTTGTACGACAAATACGAACGATCGATATCGCATACAACGGTTGTTAGTACAACCTGTTGTATGCGATCGTCGTCCTGTGTGTACGGGGCTTAAGTTAGGAAGTTACATGCTAATTGGTCACAAGTTACCATATACCTCCAAACTTTTTGAGATGGGAACGAGGGACACCTAAAGCAAAAGTACACTGTGTTGCCAAAAGTATTGGGACACCTGCCTTTACACTCACATGAACTTTAATGACATCCCAGTCTTAGTCCGTAGGGTTCAATATTGAGTTGGCCCACCCTTTGCAGCTATAACAGCTTCAACTCTTCTGGGAAGGCTGTCCACAAGGTTTAGGAGTGTCTATGGGAATGTTTGACCGTTCTTCCAGAAGAGCATTTGTGAGGTCAGGCACTGATGTTGGAGGAGAAGACCTGGCTTGCAGTCTCCGCTCTAATTCACCCCAAAGGTGTTCTATCAGGTTGAGGTCAGGACTCTGTGCAGGCCAGTCAAGTTCCTCCACCCCAAACTCACTCATCCATGTCTTTATGGACCTTGCTTTGTGCAGTGGTGCGCAGTCATGTTGGAACAGGAAGGGGCCAACCCCAAACTCTTCCCACAAAGTTGGGAGCATGAAATTGTCCAACATGTCTTGGTCTGCTGACACCTTAAGAGTTCCCTTCACTGGAGTTAAGGGACCAAGCCCAACCCCTGAAAAGCAACCCCACATCATAATCCCCCCTCCACCAAATGATTTGGACCAGTGCACAAAGCAAGGTCCATAAATACATGGATGAGTGAATTTGGGGTGGAGAAACTTGACTGGCCTGACCTCAACCCAACAGAACACCTTTGGGATGAATTAGACTGTGAGCCAGGCCTTCTCGTCCAACATCAGTGCCTGACCTCACAAATGCACTTTTGGAAACATTCCCATAGACACTCCTAAACCTTGTGGACAGCCTTCCCAGAAGAATTAAAGTTGTTATAGCTGCAAAGGGTAGGCCAACTCAATATTGAACCCTATGGACTAAGACTGGGATTGCAGTAAAGTTCATGTGCGTGTAAAGGCAGGTGTCCCAATACTTTTGGTAACATAGTGTCTGTAGGCATAGGAAACACGCCACACCCTCTTAGGAGAATTCTAAAAAAAAAACAGATTATTTAAATCCATAGGTGTTTTTTTTTACCACTACTATCCCTTTATACTGGATTTTGACATGCAGCAATTTAGACATTTGATGAAAGATTTAGCACTGGGAAACACTTTTTGAAAGATAAATAGTACATTTTACATACAACTCTATAGGTCAGACCAAAATGACGGGCAAATTAGTAAGAAAGAGTGACAGAGGGACTTTGTTCCTAATCAGGGACAGCCCCTCGAAATCCGGGACAGTTGGGAGCTCTGCTGCCATTTGCTGCCCACTGTTTTGCTTGAATCTTTTAGGTTACTTTGCAGTGAAGCAAGGAAGCAGAAACCCCTGTAGTTAATTAGCACCATCATAGGATGCCCTCTCAGAAAGCACCACTCGCAGTGCCAAAGGGCTGCACAGTGGCGCAATCTGTCACCGGCTGCGTCTCCTGGACACAGCCGATGACTGATCAGTGTACCATGTGACCGCTGTAACCAATCACTGCAGGTCACATGACAGTTGTATACAATGGATGGCTTCTTTTAATGCCATCCATTATGTACAAAAGTGTGGCTAGTTGTGATTGGTCAATGTGATCACATGGTACAGACAGGGCCAATCACAGCCCATCTGTACTATGTGATTAGCTTTGACCATTCACAGCTAATCACAGCAAAACAAACTGAATTAATCAGTTTCATTCAGTAAAATGCTTGCTTATAGCAATGTAATTCACTGCTATAAGCAATCGTAATGTGTAAAAAAAAAAAAAAAAAAAAAAGAGAAAAAAAAATCCTGGTCACTTCCTGTAGTACAGTGTTACTATGGTAACATTATACAGTTTTATGCAAAAGTTTAGGAACCCCTGCTAATTTGCATGATTGTCATTTATAAATATTTGGGTGTTTGGATCAGCGATTTCATTTTGATCTATCAAATAACTGAAGGACACAGCAATATTTCAGTAGTGAAATGAAGTTTATTGGATTAACAGAAAATGTGCAATATGCATTAAAACGAAAATAGACAGGTGCATAAATTTGGGCACCCTTGTCATTTTGTTGATTTGAATACCTGTAACTACTTAGCACTGATTAATTGGAACACACAATTGGTTTGGTGAGCTCATTAAGCCTTGAACTTCATAGACAGGTGCATCCAATCATGAGAAAGGGTATTGAAGGTGGCCAATTGCAAGTTGTTGTTCTCTTTGACTCTCCTCTGAAGAGTGGCAACATGGGGGCCTGAAAACAACTCTCAAATGACCTGAAAACAAAGATTGTTCTACATTATGGTTTAGGGGAAGGCTACACAAAGTTATGGCAGAGATATCAGCTGTCCACTGTGAGGGACATAGTGAGGAAATGGAAGACCACTGGCACAGTTCTTGTTGAGGCCAGAAGTGGCAGCCACATAAAATATTGGAGAGGCAAAGGCGAAGGATGGGGAGAACGGTCAAAAACAGCCCACAGACCACCTCCAAAGACCTCCAACATCAACTTGCTGCAGATGGGGTCACTGTGCATCGTTCAACAATTCAGCGCACTTTGCACAGGGAGAAGCTGTATGGGGAATGGGAAAGAAGCCTTTTCTGCACACAGCCACAAACTGAGTCACTTGAGGGATGCAAACGCACATTTGGACAAAGATTGAGTTATTTGGTCATAAGAAGGGGCGTTATGCATGGCGGCAAAAGAACACAGCGTTCCAAGAAAAACACTTGCTACCCACAGTAAAATTTGGTGGAGGTTCCATCATGCTGTGGGGCGGTGTGGCCGGTGCCGGTACTGGGAATCTGGTTAAAGTTGAGGGTCGCATGGATTCCACTCAATATCAGCAGATTCTTGAGAATAATGTTGAGGAGTCACAAAGTTGAAGTTACACCGGGGCTGGATATTTCAACAAGACAACAACCCAAAACACTGCTCAAAATCTCCTCGGGCAGAGGAACAAGAACAATGTTCTGGAATGGCCATCCCAGTCCCCAGACCTGATTATCATTGAACATCTGTGGGGTGATTGGAAGTGGGCTGTCCATGCTCGGCAACCATCAAACCTAACTGAACTGCAGATGTTTTGTAAGGAGGAATGGTCCAAAATACATTCATCCAGAATCCAGACACTCATTACAGGCTATAGGAAGCGTGTAGAGCAGGGATAAGCAATCAGTGGACCACTAGATGTTGTAAAACTACAAGTCCCATCATGCCTCTGCCTCTGGGTGTCATGCTTGTGGCTGTCAGAGCCTTGCTATGCCTCATGGGACTTGTAGTTCTGCAACAGGTGGAGGTCCGCTAATTGCATATCCCTGGTCTAGAGGCTGTTATTTCTGCTAAAGGAGGCTCTACTAAATATTGATGTGATTTTCCTGTTGGGGTGCCCAAATTTATGCACCTGTCTAATTTCGTTTTGATGCATATTGCGCATTTTCTGCTAATCCAATAAACCTAATTTCTCTACTGAAATATTACTGTGTACTTCAGTTATTTGATAGATCAAAATGAAATTGCTGATCCAAACACCCAAATATTTATAAATGACAATCATGGAAATTGTCAGGGGTTCCTAAACTTTTGCATTTAACTGTATTGCACTGGACAGTGTGTTAAGAAAAATTAAAAAAAAAAAGAAAGAAAAAAAAACAAGAAAAAAAGAAAAAAATGTGATTTTTTTTTTCTGTACGGTCACCAATCAGTGTCCCTGATCACCGCCACACCAGTTACATGATGACGTTGCCCTGCACTGGTGACAGTATGTAAAAGAAAAAAAAGGAAACCTTTTTTTTTTTTAATTTCATAATTTTCCAAAAAATTATGACAAAAAATTACAACTTCAAAAAACCTGGCGTTTTCGGGCCTCAAGAAATTAGACCAGCCGTCGGTACACCAGGATTGATCGATTTTCAGATATATATCCCATAGTTTGTGGACTCTATAACTTTACTACAGAATAAATATTAGACACTGATTTGGATTATTTTCACCAAAGAAATGTAGCCGAATACATTTTGGCCTAAATTTATGAAGAACGATTATTTATTTGCAAAATTTTAAAACAGTAACAAAGAAAAACAATTTTTTTTTTTCCAAATTTTTAGTATTTTTTAATTTATTTAGCAAAAGATAAAAAAAACAGTGGCGGTGATTGAATACCACCAAAAGAAAGCTCTATTTGTGTAAACAAACGACAAACATGTCATATGGGTACAGTGTAGCACGACCGCCCAATTGTCGCTAAAATTGTGACAGCGCTGAAAGATGAAAATTGACCTGGAAGGGGTTGAAAGTGCCCGGTATTGAAGGGGTGAATGTGCTTTACTAAATAAGACTGCTGTACAGACAAACTACTTACAATTGTATGGAAACAATACAAGACATACAGAGTATTTCAAATACACGTACAACACACATGCACACACTACCTATCCTTTTTAGCAAATGAGCATTACCAATGGTCTATATGCAATAAGGATACACTTATAGTTTGTGATTTCAATACTAGCAGGGTATAAGCTACTCAAGCAATTGTTGCAGGAAACCAGGCTCTCTCATATTGTAGATTTAGCCCCAGTGCACACCAATGCGACTTTGAAATTGCACTACTGTAGCCTGCAACTTAATTTAATAGAAGTCAATGCAGGCTGTAATGAAATCGCAAAATCTCAAAAAAAGTAGTTCAGGAACCTTTTTTTAGAGTCTCTGAGACTTGAGTCGCAACAGTTTCAACAGTTCCACTGCCGGCAATGGGGTGTGACTTGTCATGTGATTTTGAACTGTCAAATCGCATGACAAATCGCACTGGTGTGAACCAGGGCTTAGTGTTATCCCCAGGTAAAGTTCCTTGCATCATTCCCAGGTGAAGGGTCCTGTGAAGTCTTCTCTGGCAGAAACTTTCCTTCTTAGCTCTTGTTAATATGGAAACCCTTTTTTGGCTTATGCTGCTGGCCTTTTACTTAGAAAGTTTGGGTTGTCATTCCCACATGGGCGTATACCTTTATATCTTCCTTTCTACATTCATTTCTATGAGAGAAGTATTTCCTAACTCAAACTCTAGATGGCACTGTAGTGCTATATGTGCTATAGGCAACGCTGTATCTTGCCCTAGGCCTAGGGCGGCACTTTGCAGGGGGGCAGCATGAAAAGGGTCCCTGTCGGCTTGCACTACACTTTTAGTGTAGCGCCAGTCTTATGGGGCAGACTGGGCCGGGAGACAAACCGGTCTGGTACCCCCATAAAGCACCTGCATTTGCTGCTGGTATGATAATACCGGCAGGACCACCATCAGGGGGGGACAGCCCATACATGTGTAGGGGACCCGGGGATCCCAAGGGACCCAGGAGGCGGGCCAAAACCAATGAGTTGTTGTGCTGCCCCATAGCCAAACAGGAAGTGTGAGGAAATCTCTTAAGGGATCCATTGCCTACCCCCAAGGCCCTTTCCCCACTGGAAAATTTCAGGCCGGGTCTTAAGCACGAAGGAGTGTGGCCTTGACCAGAAGGTGTGGTTCATATTTAAATTAGGGGGGGTGCATGAGTTTAAACTCTAAATACACCACTGGCTATAGGTCAAATATGCCAAAAGGTCAAATTTTTGTTGACTTTTTTTGATGTAGCCTGGGTGCAACGTTTGACCACAACTCCTCCAAAACAATGTGAGCAGCTATACATGTGTACAAGGCCCATCCAATTATTTCCATTTACCCAATATACAACAATAGCATCAATTTCTCATTGTATTAGATGAGAGCATGCGCAATGGAACTTGTTTGAGTGCTGTTCACACAAGAAAACTGATGTTTACTGCTAGGCTAAAGCCACTACTGCACCTGAGGATGCACACATTATGTGAAACGCGTTGAGGTGCAGCAGCATACCATTGACGTCACTTCAGGGGACTTGGTCCATAAGGTTTCCGGGGGGGAGGCGGCGAGACATGGAGGCTCAGCCGTACGCAAAGTCATTGTCCTTTGGAATACCTGGTTCAGGGGACTTCACTGCAGTTACCATACGACGACGTGGAGTTGCGCAAAGTGTATTACACACGTAGGAGTCCACGTCATCACCGAAATCGGATCGTCATTTGTAGTCAAAAGAACACACTTGTCGTGAGTTTGTTCAAGGTAACGCGTACGAGAGTAGATTATGTTACTCTTTAACTACGATAACAACATATAACCCATTTACCTTTATTAACCTACCCGGAACATGTGTACATATCGACGAGTGTAACAAAACCTCCTCAACACCAGTTTGCAACGTGGGTCCGATGTAGTTTTTTTCAGTTGTTTTTAAACTGGAAAACCGTATAAACTGGATATCGGTCACCACATAAATCTCAAATTTGAGTACGTGGGGGGGATTAAATTTATACTTGGTGTGGAAGACCAGTTCCGGTGTGAGGAAGCACGAATTCTGGGCCGGACTTTAAAAGG
>BLSH010340625.1:488670-503805 GCA_018402905.1 Glandirana rugosa | reverse complement strand
GATTAGCGACATATTTACAGTAACCAGGGTTTTTTCACAGTTTTTAAAGGCTGTACAGGCGGCGTTATAGCGTCAGGGCTATTTTTAGCGTCTAGTGGCGGTAATGATCATTTTTTTTTTTACATTTTTGCGGACTTTAATTAAGAGTACCAAACATTTGTGTCGTTTAAAACGCGTTTTGGTTCGTTATTTGCGGTTAACGTTAAAAAAAAAAAATGGTTTTTATACTCCTCTTTATATTTAGTCGGTTTTGGCTACTTATTTAATCAAAAAAATATAAAACTAAAAAATAAACATAAAATCTTTTTTCAAAACAAAAAAAGAGCGACAATTTTGCAAAAAGAACAAAATTTCTTACTTTTTTCTAAAATACAAATAAAAAATCAAAATATAAAAAAACTAATTTATTCATCGGTTTTGGCTGATTTATATTTCTCCTCATATTTTTGGTAAAAAAAAAAAATTGCAATTGGCGTTTATTGCTTGGTTTTGCGCAAAATTTGCTGTGTTTACAAACCATGAGAATTAATTTCAGGCGTTTTTACATTTTTTTTTTTACTAGTAATGGCGGTGATCTGCGATTTTTATCGGGACTGCGATATTGCGGCGGACATGTCGGAAATTTTTGACACTTTTTTGGGACCAATGACATTTATACAGCGATTAGAAATTTAAATATCCACTGATTACTGTGTAAATGTCACTGGCAGGGAAGGGGTTAACCTGCAGGGAGCAGTGAAGGGGTTAACTGTGTTGCCTCATTGTGTTCTAACTGTGAGGGGGCTGGGCTGCCAGGGGCACCAGAGATCTAACTGATCCCAGTGACAGGGATCAACAGATCTCTCACATACCCACTGACAGAGCAGGGTTCACATCAGTGGTTCCCCATTCTTTCCCTCTGACTGGTGAGACAGCGCCACACTGCCGCAGTAATTATGCGGTAGACGGTCGGGAACTGGTTAAAGTGATATACACTCAACGGCCACTTTATTAGGTACACCTGTTCAATTGCTTGTGTAGCCATGGCCCCCTTAGGGGTGGCTGGTAGTTGTGGTCCACCTGCCTGCTGCCCTCAATCACATGATTTCCACACTCCCGGAGTCACAAAACAGGCCGGTACTTTGTTTTTGTTGTTTTATTTAAGGGGTTAAACTTGGATGGGGATAGGGATGACTGTGGGATGCCCAAGAATCAATCACGGGACCTTCTATACACACTACTTCTTCCTCTTTCCTGCACACTACTTGCTGCTACCAGTGTAAAAAATAAAAGATGAGCCGGCACACTGGAATCAAGTCCAATCTTCTAGTTTATTGCTGCATGGTTAGGTTAAAGCAGTACAAGCTGGCAAACTTCCTGCTACCGGCCTGAAAGGAAAATTATCAGACCTCCATGACACTTCCTCTTCCACCACAGCTAGCACATGGTGAGGCCTGCTCTACTGTTAGCAGATCCTCTGGACCACCCATTGTGGGTAAGGATCACAGGCTCCCAGTTGTGGAGCCATGGACCCTTATTTGTGTAGCTAAGTTCATTGGTGCTAGCTGGGCACTGGATGAACTACAACTCCCAGCCCATCCATCTTCCAGGCCCCTCCGGCCTGCCTTACTGTCCAGTGGCCTTCCTTCCCTACTTGGCTTCTCTGACCTCTACAGAATGTCCACTGTCTTCTCCCCACCCTGATCCAGCCTTCTCATCCAACTCCCAGGGGCTGCCACTAATCAACACCGGTGGATCCTTTAAAGAGTCCTCTATGCAGCCTCTCTGCTGCTCTCCTGCTCCCTTGTGCCACTCCAGGAATCAACTCCTCTTCTCTTCCTGGCTGCACCTGAGTCACCAGGCCTCAAGGTCAACCCCCCAGACTGAGGGCTCCCTTCCCAGGTGAGGCCTCCACAGCACTTCTGCTACATTCTCCTCTCTTCCACCTGACACTCTCCTCCCCCCTGCTTGGAGATCACTGTATTTAAGGAGGCCTGCACCCTGCCATTCCAGACTGTGGATTGGTCAGGGCTCCTTGTCATACATCAGAAAGTGACACCTCCTCATCCATCCCCTTTTCCAGAGCTTCCCAACTCAAAAAGAGGAGGAGTATCCAAGGGGTGTTCCTTCCTGCAATCTCCAGCCCTCCCTGAGCCACTCCCCCCAGCCCAGATCAAAACAATCAGGCTTGTCTAGATTTTACCTCTCCTATCAAAATTCACTACAAAACGCACCTATCGCTATGGGGGCGCTACACTTGGTAACACAAATTGCTAATCAGCCAATCACAAGGCAGCAACTCAATGCATTTAGGCATCTAGACGTGGTGAAGACAACTTGCTGAAGTTCAAGCCGAGCATCAGAATGGAGAAGAAAGGGGACTTAAGTGACTTTGAACGTGCCATGGTTGCTGGTGCCAGACGGGCTGGTCTGAGTATTTCTGGGATTTTCACACACAACCATCTCTCGGGTTTATAGAGAATGGTCAGAAAAAGAGAAAATATGCAGTGAGTGGCAGTTGTGTGGGGGAAAATGCCTTGTTGATGTCAGAGGTCAGAGGAGAATGGGCAGACTGGTTCCAGATGATAGAAAGGCAACAGTAACTCAAATAACCACTCGTTACACCCAAGGTATGCAGAATACCATCTCTGAACGCACAACACAGCCAACCTTGAAGCAGATGGGCTACAGCAGCAGAAGACCACACTGGGTGCCTCTCCTGTCAACTAAGAACAGGAAACTGAGGCTACAATTGGCATAGGATCACCAACATTGGGCAATAGAAGATTGGAAAAACGTTGTCTGGTCTGATGAGTCCAGATTTCAGCTGCCACATTCAGATGGAAGCAGGGCCGCTTATAAGGCAGTACAACTGGTCCTGTTGTGCTGGGGCCTAGGCCATATCAGCTAAACAGGGGGGCAGCTTCATTGTTCATTTCTGCCTAAATGAATAAATGTATTTTACAAGACCACATCCCCCGCTCCTGCTTCCTTACCAGGGCTTAAATTACTTTTCCTTGGGCTCCATCAGGTCAACAGAGGGGCCCAGGAGGTGGAAGCAGAGGAGGGACATTTTTTAATTTTTGGGGTGTAGGTAGATAAATTCAGTGCTGCTGTTCCACTTGGGGAGCGGGGTGTAGTTAGGGTAGGGGGGGTGGGCTGTCAGGAAGGCTGTACGGGGCCCCATGATTTCTAACAGTGGCCCTGGATGGAAGGGTCAGAATTTGGCGTAAGCCACATGAAAGCATGGCTCCATCCTGCTTTGTATCACCGGTTCAGGCTGGTGGTGGTGGTGTAATGGTGTGGGGGGGTATTTTCTTGGCACACTTTGGGCCCCTTAGTACCAACTGACCATCGTTTAAACACCACGGCCTACCTGAGTATTGTTGCTGACCATGTCCATCCCTTTATGACTACAGTGTCCCCATCTTCTGATGGCTCCTTCCAGCAGGATAATGCACCACAAAGCTCCAATCATCTCACCACTGGACAATGAGGTCCCTGCACTCCAATGTCCTCCACACTCCCCACATCTCATCCAATAGAGCACCTTTGGGATGTGATGGAACGGGAGATTGGCATCATAGATGTGCAGCCGACAAATCTGCAGCAACTGCGTGATGCCATCATTGTCACTATGGAGCAAAATCTCTGAGGAACGTTTCCAACACCTTGTTGTATCTATGCCATGATCAGTGAAGGCAAAAGTGGGTACAACCCGGTACTAGCAAGGTGTACCTAATAAAGTGCTGGAGTGTGTACTTTAACCTCTTACCAACCATGGAACGCATATGTGTGGCTGCAAAGAGGGTGGCCTTTAACGCCCACATGCCCCACATATACCCCCATGTACAGTATGTCTGAGGTTTCTGTGATGAGAGTGTGCTATCTGCGCCCTCCCAACACAGTGACTGAATAGTCATAGACTCTAGTCTCTAGTTGTCAGGACCTGGACCACCTGCTGGTGGCACTGTGGTTCCCAGAGTGGAAAAGCAAAAGGGGGTCCAACCCGGTAATAGCAAGGTGTACCTAATAAAGTGGCCAGTGAGTGTACATCACTATAATACCATGATTCTCTGGTGAGTGTGTTATCTATGTGGTGGAGGGAAGAGCACTTTTGAAGAGTTTGTGGATTTTTGGCGTGAAGAGCATTTTTGACGAGTTTGTGGATTTTTGGCGTGAAGAGCACTTTTGAAGAGTTTATGGATTTTTGGCGTGAAGAGCACTTTTGAAGAGTTTATGGATTTTTGGCGTGAAGAGCACTTTTGAAGAGTTTGTGGATTTTTGGCGTGAAGAGCACTTTTGAAGATTTTGTGGATTTTTGGTTTGAGCACTTTTGAAGAGTGTCATGTAACCAGCTAACACATGTCTTATCTGTTGCCTACCTTTGCTGCATGTGTCCAGTTAGAGGCCGGGCCCCTCTCACCTGTGTGCTTTAGTAGGCCCTCCTCAGCTGGTCTCCGCCCCAAGCCTTAATTGGTAACAGGATATAATACCTGGCAGTACAAGGCCGCATTGCTGATCAACGTTTGCCCGTGTTTGGCTTGTGTGTGATTGTCTCCTTCGGTTGCTCTGAGTCTTATCCATGTACTGATCCTTGGCTTGTCTTCCTTCCTGCCTGATACCTTGACCTTCGGCCTGTCTTCGGTTTCTCCTATTTTTTGGTTGTGCTGACCCTTTGCTATTCTTCTGACTATTTTTACTGTTCCTGTGCTGCTGCTTCCCCTCTACCACCTGGGGCAAGCCGAGCGTGAGCTAGGGGACCCTGGGGGCCGCGACCTGGATCCAGTTGCAGCCAAATCCATCCTCACCACTAAAGGCTCTGGTGAACACCCACTGGCTCTTAGATAGCGCGCCCTGGGGAAACCGATGCACTCGTTTCAGTGTCCATGCTCTAGGGAGCCCTCTTCCCGTATCAGCTGGTACTACTTAGCAGCAGTCAGCCATAGGTCCACAACATTGTGGTACGTTACACTACATTGATGCAATTCGCGCTCCAGTGGTACGCACCTGTCACCAGACCCCATTAGAGTTGTGACAAAAGAGTTTGTGGATTTTTGGCGTGAAGAGCACTTTTGACGAGTTTGTGGATTTTTGGCGTGAAGAGCACTTTTGAAGAGTTTATGGATTTTTGGCGTGAAGAGCACTTTTGAAGAGTTTGTGGATTTTTGGCGTGAAGAGCACTTTTGAAGATTTTGTGGATTTTTGGTTTGAGCACTTTTGAAGAGTGTCATGTAACCAGCTAACACATGTCTTATCTGTTGCCTACCTTTGCTGCATGTGTCCAGTTAGAGGCCGGGCCCCTCTCACCTGTGTGCTTTAGTAGGCCCTCCTCAGCTGGTCTCCGCCCCAAGCCTTAATTGGTAACAGGATATAATACCTGGCAGTACAAGGCCGCATTGCTGATCAACGTTTGCCCGTGTTTGGCTTGTGTGTGATTGTCTCCTTCGGTTGCTCTGAGTCTTATCCATGTACTGATCCTTGGCTTGTCTTCCTTCCTGCCTGATACCTTGACCTTCGGCCTGTCTTCGGTTTCTCCTATTTTTTGGTTGTGCTGACCCTTTGCTATTCTTCTGACTATTTTTACTGTTCCTGTGCTGCTGCTTCCCCTCTACCACCTGGGGCAAGCCGAGCGTGAGCTAGGGGACCCTGGGGGCCGCGACCTGGATCCAGTTGCAGCCAAATCCATCCTCACCACTAAAGGCTCTGGTGAACACCCACTGGCTCTTAGATAGCGCGCCCTGGGGAAACCGATGCACTCGTTTCAGTGTCCATGCTCTAGGGAGCCCTCTTCCCGTATCAGCTGGTACTACTTAGCAGCAGTCAGCCATAGGTCCACAACATTGTGGTACGTTACACTACATTGATGCAATTCGCGCTCCAGTGGTACGCACCTGTCACCAGACCCCATTAGAGTTGTGACAAAAGAGTTTGTGGATTTTTGGCGTGAAGAGCACTTTTGACGAGTTTGTGGATTTTTGGCGTGAAGAGCACTTTTGAAGAGTTTATGGATTTTTGGCGTGAAGAGCACTTTTGAAGAGTTTGTGGATTTTTGGCGTGAAGAGCACTTTTGAAGATTTTGTGGATTTTTGGCATGAAGAGCACTTTTGAAGATTTTGTGGATTTTTGGTTTGAGCACTTTTGAAGAGTGTCATGTAACCAGCTAACACATATCTTATCTGTTACCTACCTTTGCTGCATGTGTCCAGTTAGAGGCCGGGCCCCTCTCACCTGTGTGCTTTAGTAGGCCCTCCTCAGCTGGTCTCCGCCCCAGGCCTTAATTGGTAACAGGATATAATACCTGGCAGTGCAAGGCCGCATTGCTGATCAACGTTTGCCCGTGTTTGGCTTGTGTGTGATTGTCTCCTTTGGTTGCTCTGAGTCTTATCCGTGTACTGATCCTTGGCTTGTCTTCCTTCCTGCCTGATACCTCGACCTTCGGCTTGTCTTCGGTTTCTCCTATCTTCTGGTTGTGCTGACCCTTCGCTATTCTTCTGACTATTCTTACTGTTCCTATGCTGCTGCTTCCCCTCTACCACCTGGGGCAAGCTGAGCGTGAGCTAAGGGACCCTGGGGGCCACGACCTGGATCCAGTTGCAGCCAAATCCATCCTCACCACTAAAGGCTCTGGTGAACACCCACTGGCTCTTAGATAGCGCGCCCTGGGGAAACCGATGCACTAGTTTCAGTGTCCATGCTCTAGGGAGCCCTCTTCTTGTATCAGCCGGTACTACTTAGCAGCAGTCAGCCATAGGTCCACAACCTTGTGGTGCGCTACACTACATTGATGCGATTTGCACTCCAGTGGTACGCACCTGTCACCAGACCCCATTAGAGTTGTGGATTTTTGGCGTGAAGAGCACTTTTGACGAGTTTGTGGATTTTTGGCGTGAAGAGCACTTTTGAAGATTTTGTGGATTTTTGGCGTGAAGAGCACTTTTGAAGATTTTGTGGATTTTTGGCATGAAGAGCACTTTTGAAGAGTTTATGGATTTTTGGCGTGAAGAGCACTTTTGAAGAGTTTATGGATTTTTGGCGTGAAGAGCACTTTTGAAGATTTTGTGGATTTTTGGCATGAAGAGCACTTTTGAAGATTTTGTGGATTTTTGGTTTGAGCACTTTTGAAGAGTGTCATGTAACCAGCTAACACATATCTTATCTGTTACCTACCTTTGCTGCATGTGTCCAGTTAGAGGCCGGGCCCCTCTCACCTGTGTGCTTTAGTAGGCCCTCCTCAGCTGGTCTCCGCCTCAGGCCTTAATTGGTAACAGGATATAATACCTGGCAGTGCAAGGCCGCATTGCTGATCAACGTTTGCCCGTGTTTGGCTTGTGTGTGATTGTTTCCTTCAGTTGCTCTGAGTCTTATCCGTGTACTGATCCTTGGCTTGTCTTCCTTCCTGCCTGATACCTCGACCTTCGGCTTGTCTTCGGTTTCTCCTATCTATCACTTTTGATGAGTTTGTGGATTTTTGGCGTGAAGAGCACCTTTGATGAGTTTGTGGATTTTTGGCGTGAAGAGCACCTTTGACGAGTTTGTGGATTTTTGGCGTGAAGAGCACTTTTGAAGAACATTACGAAAATCTACTGACACTTTGTCATAAGGGTTGTGGAGTGATTTATAATTTATATTTTGCTGTATGGTCATTGTAGTTGTAGCTTATTTTTTTTAGTATAACGCGGGGGGGGGGGGGTGCATTGCCTTGGTGTGTTGGGGTGCCATTCAAAATTCAATAAAAAATTGTGGTTCCATTCAAAATAAAAGGCACTGCAACACAGCAGCGCGTGTTAGATGTGTTACCGCAATTTGCGCCGGTAATTCACGTTTTCCCACACCGCTGAATTGTAAATTGACAAAGGAAGCCTGCGGCAAAAATAAATTTGTAGGTTGCCTTTTCAATTATATTTTCTTAATTAAAGCAAAAATCCTGTCATTGCAGTAAAAAAAAAATTAAAAAATCAGAAAGAAGATTATATTAGGGAATATGAAGTATATTCCACGTATCATTTCCTTCAAATAAGCAAAGCAGCGGCCAGAATAGAAATCGCACTATTATTATTATATATATATTTTTATAATTCTTCCGGCAGCGTCTAAACCCCAACGTGACTCTTAAGTGAAATTGCAATTGACGGTCACCAACTTTTCGATACAGACCGCATCTGCCTGAAACTTCCCTGTCAGTACTGCTGCTCATTCATTCCGTCCCTGGGGAGCATTGGTTGCCATAGGAACACAGTTAACTATCACATCACTTTATAAATGAATCTCAATCCAGGGCTCGCCGCACATTTTATTCCGTCGTCAAGCTTGGAATCTGTGTCAGGGGGTCTCCAACTGCAAGACGAGAGAGAGAGAGAGAAAAACAATTAAAAAGATGAGCTAATCCCTCAGACCCAGCTTTCCTTTTTTTTTTCAGATTGGAGGGCTCAGCCTTCGCCAGCACCGCCTAGGAGAAAAGCCGGGCAGGAAAGGGTTAACGGTGGATGGCACCGCGCTGCCACTTAAACGAGAGGCTTACCCCGATCCTGCCCGAACACAGAAGCAGAGCACGCTCTTGTCTGGTCAACGGTGGCCAAGGGGAAGCAGACACCAAGGAGATGTCATGAAAAAGCAGCTTGGATTAATTGGGTCCCCTTACCGGAACGCTCTCCGGAGCCTTTTCCCCCGCGCCTCCAAGCCCCCTGGAAGATGAACGCAGCTGATCAGATTCTATAGACGGCTTACGGTCCACCGCTACGACATACCATGGATCTTTCCTTTATGGCCGCTCAGGTAAGACACATTGATTAAGTATCCTCGTTTTTACCTCTGATACAATTATTAAGTATCTTTTTGCAACTGTTGATACATTCATGAAAAAAAAACAACAACAGGGGCCAGGCGCAACAGGGACACCAGGGGGCATAGGGGATAAAAAGGCAAATGCACAGGTGCCCCCAAATAGAAGGTAAACCCACGTCCTGACCCGCTGCACCCCAACTCAAAGGACCAATTGAGAAACCACAAATAAAAACATAGAGGGTGCGCTGGAATGGGGGGTATGTTGAAAAATGATGGTAAAGTCAGTAAAATTCAAAACAGACAGTTTATTGAGAAACAAAAAATGAATGGGCTATTTTTATTTTATTG
Source organism: Glandirana rugosa (assembly GCA_018402905.1). Classification (NCBI taxonomy): domain Eukaryota; kingdom Metazoa; phylum Chordata; class Amphibia; order Anura; family Ranidae; genus Glandirana; species Glandirana rugosa. The sequence goes on along the minus strand of BLSH010340625.1, from coordinate 494,694 downwards.
ATTTTTCTTTTGTTTCTCAATAATTGTGAATTTTACTGATTTTACCATCATTTTTGTACATTCTACACCCTCTATGTTTTTATTTGATCCATTTATTAAGTATATTTGTTTTTACCTCTTATACGTTTATTAAGTATCCTTTTGCAACTCTTGATACATTTATCAATTATGTTTGTTTTGATACATTGATTAAGTATCCTTGTATCTTTTTACTTCATATATTTATTACTGCATGTATCCTTGCTCCTAATCTTTGCCTGAGATACATTTAAGTATCCTTTTCACCTGTGATATATTTATTATGTATCCCCGTACCTAATCCTTGCCCGAGATACATTTATCAAGTATCCTTTTACCTAATATATTTATTAAGTCGCTTTGTACTTAATAAATATCCTTGCACCTAATCCTTGCCCGAGATACATTTATTAAGTATCATTTTTACCTGCGATATACCAGGTATTCCTGTTTTTACCTCTCATACATTTATCAAGCACCCTTGTACTTTATATATTTATCAAGCACCCTTGTACTTTATATATTTATCAAGCACCCTTGTACTTTATATATTTATCAAGCACCCTTGTACTTTATATATTTATCAAGCACCCTTGTACATTATATATTTATCAAGCACCCTTGTACATTATATATTTATCAAGCATCCTTGTACTTTATATATTTATCAAGCATCCTTGTACTTTATATATTTATCAAGCATCCTTGTACATTATATATTTATCAAGCACCCTTGTACTTTATATATTTATCAAGCACCCTTGTACTTTATATATTTATAAAGCACCCTTGTACTTTATATATTTATAAAGCACCCTTGTACTTTATATATTTATCAAGCACCCTTGTACTTTATATATTTATAAAGCACCCTTGTACTTTATATATTTATCAAGCACCCTTGAACTTTATATATTTATCAAGCACCCTTGTACTCAATCCTTGCCTACGATACATTTTTTTAAGTATCCTTTGTACTGTGATACATTTATTAAGTACTCTAGTTTTTAACCTGCAGCTCAACTGTATTTTTATTGGCAATACCATTTCCTCCAGAGAGGATAAAGAGGAGGCTGAGTTGCTGGAGGTCTTGTTTAGCCTTCCTCTGGATCAACAGTTTTTAGAACTCCCTTTGGCAACAGAATGAACGTAAAAAAAAAAAAAAAAAAAAAAGCAGTGCTCTTTTTCTTATTTATGTACTTTCTATCTTTGTATATTTACACATATTGCATACTGCTTTTTCCAGACCACTTAAGCCAGTGGTTCTCAACTCCGGTCCTCGGGACCCACTAACAGGCCAGGTTTGCAAGATAACTGAAATACATCACAGGTGATATCATTTGCTGCTCAGTGATTGCAGTATTCTAGTCTGCATCTCCCCAAGGTAATACTTAAAATCTGGCCTGTTAGGGTCCTTTCACACATGCGGAGCCTGTTTTGACCATCCGTTGATCCCCGCTGAGCCGACGGATGACAGGACAGTCTCTGACCTGTAAGAGCTCCATTCTCCTCTATGGGAATCGGATGAACGGATGGACCGTCTGTCCGTGCTCATCCAATCTGATCCGCCAGGCGGATGGAAAATAGGGCTTCCATCCGTTTGTTTCTGGCGGATCGGAGCGGATCGGGTGTCAGCGGACATGTCACCACTGACATCCGCCGCTCCATAGAGCACAATGGAGTGTCCGTTTGGGTCCGCCTGAAAAACTGACAGGGGACCCGAACGGTCCGTATGTGTGAAAGGACCCTTAGTGGGTCCTGAGGACAGGAGTTGAGAACCACTGACTTAGGCGCTGACAACTGACATTTTATAATTACCTATTTAACAGGATGAACCTGGTGGACCCGAGTTAATTCGTGGGTTTTTTTTATATTACCGATTACTTTTTCAACAAGAACTGCTTTAAATTATTATTATTGTACAGTATTTATATAGCTCCAACAGGTTGTGCGGTTCTTTACAAAATGAGAGACAGTACAGTTCCAATACAAGAGTGGAAAGAGATAAAAGAATATTCGAATGGCAGGAAAGTTAAACTGACTACATATATATCAACTTATACAAAAAAAATCTGGCTGCTTGTCAATGTAGAACATCCATATATTTCCCAACAACCAAAACCAAAATTTTATAGTAGGACTTTATTGGTACAAATGGGACAGACACTTCATTTGAGAATGGTTTATACCAATAGCATGCAATGCCAAGCTGCAGCTACCAAGGCCGGCAGAATATTAGCATGCATCAAAGAAGGGATATACTCCAGAGATAGAACAATAATCCTACCACTTTATAAAACCCTGGTTAGACCCCAGTTCTGTTCACCTGTCCTCAGAAGGGATGTGCTGGAACCGGAGAGAGTCCAAAGAAGGGCAACAAAACCAATAAGGGGATTGGAGGACCTCAATTACGAGGAACGACTGCAAACACTAAATGTATTCTTGCTGGGGAAAGGACGCTGGAGAGGAGGCATGATAGCAATTTACAAATACCTCAATGGGGATCCCAGCATAGGAAAAAAACGATGCAGTCTCAGGGAGTGTAAGAGGACACGGAACCACACTATATTTTTCTCTCTCAGGGCGGTAAGGATGTGGAACTCTCTTCCACAATTGGTGGTGGCTGCGAGGAGTATGGATATTTTTAAGAGACCCTTGGGTGTGCATCTTAAAGAACACAATATACAGGGATATGGGAAACAAATCGACACTGACACATTTGCCCCTACACAGGTTCAAATGGACGGACTATTGTCTTTATTCAACCTTACCTACTATGAAACTATACAAAAATTAACATAATACATTTTGTATAAACCTTTCTCAAATGAAGTGTCTCTCCCATCTGTACCAATAAAGTCCTACTATAAACTTTTGGTTTTGGTTCTTTGTACATATATAATACAAAAAAAAAACGAAACAACAAAAAATCTACTTAAAAAAAAAAATAGGTTAAATTATGTTAAGTTATCTGAGTTAACTGATATATTTGTTGATATTTATTGAATATTTATTAACATTAATATTTTAATATTTCATGAATAATAATAATCATCATAATCATTTGTTATAAAAAAAGACCAATTTGATGCAGTGCGTGGCGTATGGTCTGAGCACTGACAGGCTGACCCCCCACCCCTTCAACCTCTGCAGCACTAAGCCCCGGTTCACATATGTGTCCATGCGGGATTCGGCGCGATTACAGAGCCAGTTCCCGCATCTCATTTTTCCCACAGGCAGTTTACACTGCCTACTGCGAACCACTAAGGGTTTCATTACAAAGCTAATGACACCCCCAGTTTTGTTCACAGATCGCAGTGCGAACTGTGAACTCACACATGAATTGGATCGCATGGGTGGGAACACCCATGCGATGCGATTCCAGCGCGGGAGAAAAAATCCTCCTGCACCTTTTTGGTGCAACTCTAATGTGAGTTCAGCCATACAACTGTGTGGCTGAACTCACCTTGCTCAGAGATCACATGCGATCGGCACCTGCGGTGCGGTTGCGAATCACATGCGATCTCTGAGATCGCGGCAGTGTGAACCCGGGCTCATACGTCTATTTCCCAAAGACAACCTCTGGATATGACGCTGAGCACTGCACTCAACTTCTTTGGTGGACCATGGCGAGGCGCTGTTCTAACTCTCCTGTTAAACCGCTGTATGGTCTTGGCCACCGTGCTGCAGCTCAGTTTCAGGGCCTTGCCAATCTTCTTATAGCCTAGGCCAGGGGTAGGCAACCTGCGGCCCTCCAGCTGTTGCAGAACTACAAGTCCCATCATGACTCTGGGAGTAATTGTACATGCCAAGCTTGCAATGCCTCATGGGAAATGTAGTTCCACAACAGCTGGAGGGCCACAGGTTGCCTACCCCTGGCCTAGGCCATCTTTATGTAGAGCAACAATTCTTTTTTTCAGATCCTCAGAGAGTTCTTTGCCATGAGGTGCCATGTTGAACTTCCAGTGACCAGTATGAGAGAGTGAGAGCGATAACACCAAATTTAACACACCTGCTCCCCATTCACACCTGAGACCTTGTAACACTAACGAGTCACATGACACTGGGGAGGGAAAATGTCTAATTTGACCCAATTTGGACATTTTCACTTAGGGGTGTACTCACTTTTGTTGCCAGCGGTTTAGACATTAATGGCTGTGTGTTGAGTTATTTTGAGGGAACAGCAAATTTACACTGTTATACAAGCTGTACACTCACTGCTTTACATTGTAGCAAAGTGTCATTTCTTCAGTGTTGTCACATGAAAAGATAGAATAGAATATTTACAAAAATGCGAGGGGTGTACTTACTTTTGCGCGATACTGTATATGTTTTTTTTACAACACATTCTTTAATAATAATGGACAATAGAAAGTAGAACAACTGGCTGCATCAACCAATTAGCATGAGTTTTACATCACTTTTAAACAGTCAGAAGAATGAAAGGTTGTCCCTGATTGGTTCCTATAGATCACTGAGCTAGGCACATTAGAAGCAAAGCACAATCACTTTAAGGTTACTAGTAGGTCATCATTAATGATGCTTTCATTTAAACCCTTCCATTAAGTAATGACTGCCAGCACTTTGGGCTCCCTGAAATCAAATCAAAGTATTTCCAGCCCACACCAGAGGCCGCGCCCGCCCACACAACTCTTACTGGATGATAGCAACATAAATTATGCAAAAAATGGGTATGAAAAGAAAATTGTAGGGAGATGAAATGGCGCGGCATTACTATTTCATATAACACTTTAGAGCTGTAAGTGGAATCTGTTGGAGAGAAAAGTGAGCTTAGACACAGAGCTGTGCACTGATTGGATGAGGCTTCCATTGAGGTTCATTGATGTCCAGATTAACCGCTTCAGCCCCGGAAGGATTTCACACTTTAGGACCAGAGCCCTTTTTGCGATTCGGCGCTGCGTCGCTTTAACTGAAAATTGCGCGGTCGTGCGGCGTTGTATCCAAACAAAATTTGCAGCCTTTTTTCCCCACAAATAGAGCTTTCTCTTGGTGGTATTTGATCCCCTCTGCGTCATTTCTGATCGCCGCTATAAACAAAAGAAGAGTGACAATTTTACAAAAAGCCAAAATTAAAAAAGAGAAAATACCGCGCTAATCAGTGAAATAGTGAGCAGCTAGCACAAACAGCCTTAACAAAATACTGGATTACAGATGGATATAAAAAATGTGCAGCGCATGAGCATAAACGTGAAAATAAGCCCCCTGGTCGAGGCACTGATAGTAAATTGAGAAAAAAAAACGTAAATCACAGACATGAATCTACAAAAGAATATTGCAAAATATAGATGTAACCACACTGTAATATGGTAAGGTGAAGTTCAATAATATTAATCCACCAGTGGAGAAGTTTATCTCTTGAACGTGAAACAAAAAGTGTCTGAAGCGACTTAAAAGTAAATAAAACGTGAAAAAATCTTCAACTTGTGCAAGATGAAAACACCATGTATGAATAGGGTACTCTTACCAGAAATACCTGGTATACAGGCATGTGGGTCGGATTCCCAGGTCGTCAGGCATCCACAGAGTGAAGTAGAGATGAAAGACCTGTCGCACAACGACTTGAAGGGACCAGGCTGGTTTACAGGTATGCAGGTCGAATTCAGTCACTGGCATCCAGAACTTCAGGCATCCACAAATTGAGGTGACGATAAAGGGCCAGTTGTCCAACCACTTGAAGAGACCAGACTCCAGATGTAGAGGCAAGAGTATAGGGATCCAGATAGTATCACAGCAAGCCTCAGTAGAAAATAAAAGCTACATAGTGTGATACTGTATGACCAGATACGGTTTATTTATAAAATTATTGCACTTACATGCTAAAAACTGGTAACAGGCACATGGAATTCCAGGTAAGTAAAAAAGGTGCCCCATCTGCTAGGACGAGGGTAGATGACGTGGAAAAAATGAATGGACCTTAAGGTACACGGACAATGGTCAAAAATCGTACATTCACGTTATTAAAATATTTATTTGGCATAGACCAGT
>BLSH010340625.1:471756-488320 GCA_018402905.1 Glandirana rugosa | reverse complement strand
TGCGGCTAACGCTAAAAAAAAAAAATGGTTTTTATACTCCTTCTTATATTTAGCCGGTTTTGGCTACTTTTTTTTACAAAAAAATATAAAAAAAAAACCTAAACATAAAATCGTTTTTCATTCTTTAAACCCAGAAAAACATTTTAACCTATATTTTTTACACGTCGCGTACTCGTATTTGCACTTTTATTCGGGGGACCAGCTCCGTGACTATCATTTAACTCTTTTTTTTTTGCATTTAGTGTCTGTACTTTAGATGTTTTCTTATAACGTTTTATATCTACATTGGTGTGACATTATACCATTCCACTTCAAGTTATTATAATATATTATTGAACTTCACCTTACCATATTACAGTGTGGTTACATCTATATTTTGCAATATTCTTTTGTAGATTTCATGTCTGTGATTTACGTTTTTTTTTTCTCAATTTACTATCAGTGCCTCGACCAGGGGGCTTATTTTCACGTTTATGCTCATGCGCTGCACATTTTTTATATCCAATTTTACAAAAAGACCCAAATTTCTTACTTTTTGCTAAAATACAAATCCAAAAAAAAAATATAAAAAAACATTTTTTTTCATCGGTTTTGGCCGATTTATATTCTTCCTCATATTTTTGGTAAAAAAAAAAAATCGCAATCGGCGTTTATTGATTGGTTTGCGCAAAAGTTGCCGCGTTTACGGATGATGAGAATTCATTTCTGGGGGTTTTATTTATTTATTTATTTTATTAGTAATGGCGGCGATCTGCGATTTTTAGCGGTACTGCGATATTGGGGCGGACATGTCGGACCATTTTGACACTTTTTTGGGACCATTGGCATTTATACAGCGATCAGTGCTATAAAAATGCATTGATTACTGTGTAAATGCCATTGGCAGTGAAGGGGTTAACCTGCAGGGGGCGCTCTAAGGGTTAACTGTGTTCCCTGGGCGTTCTAACTGTGTGTGGGCTGCCCTAGCAGGGGGAAGGAAAGTGGTCACAGCCTCCATGTAGAGGAAGGCTGTGATCACAGCCCTTCCCCCCTCACAGAACGGAGGTCCGTGTTCACTTACACGGACCTCCGTTCTTTCAGTGCGGGGGGGGGGGGGCATCGCGGGTAGCCGGCGGCGATCGAGTCCGCGGCACCCACTCCCTGGCTCCCCCCGAACACAGTGAGCGCGCGATCGCGCCTTCGGCGGTGCACGCGCGCTCACAATGCTAGTTATCGCGGCACCCGTCCTGTGATGGCGGTTCGCGATAACGAGCCACCTTGTCGCCGTCACACTGCGGCGGGCGGTCGGCAAGTGGTTAATGTATGAGTAAAGCCTCGTATACACGGGACGACGATCGTCTCAAATCGTATGTTGGATAATGTAACTTGCATACTGGCTGCACTACACGATCGTACGACTGCAGAAAGAACGTTCAGGTGCATGTAATTAGCATCCGGCCATTCCTGACTTCTGAGCATGCGTGTTTTGCACAATACAACTTTGTTGTACCAACTTCTCTGTACACACGATACAACGGTCGTATGACCGCTTCTTGGTACGACCGAGTTTTCTAATCTGCCCATACAACTCCCTTGTACGACCATCGTATGTCAGCTGTTCTGATCACGCATACGAAAGATCGATTTTGCATACAACAGTCGTTCTTACGACCTGTTGCATACGATCGTCGTCCCGTGTGTACGAGGCTTTATATTCAGAATTCAGAGTAGGTGCGGCCATGTTAAATAATTATTTACAGCAGTTGGGTGCAGAGAAGTCCCCAGAGCTTAGGACTCCAATGGTGTCCAAGCAAATACATCCAAGTGCTTCTATATAATTAGAACTCGTGGCTCTCCAGCACTACAAGTCCCAGCATGCACTCCCTGTGAGATGTTAGCGGTCAACCACATCTGCAACAACTATTGAAATTCTAGTTGCATCGTAAGCCACCTGTATGTACTGGACTGCTTTCTTTATCTATGGGGGAGTGGTATCTACAATTTCATACATTCAGCTTTTCTTTGTATTGTCTTCATAGGCGCACGCTGGGCACACCCTAATCCCCCCCCCCCCCGTGATGCGGATTCGCCCTTTTTAGACCCCTGATATTTCATTAAAGCCCCCTAACGGGGGGCTGCTAAAAAAAAAAAAAATAATGTATAATAAATAATAAAAATAAATTCCTCTGACACTGCCCTACTGACACCAATCCCTTCCCTTCTGACACCATCCATGCTCTGCTGACACCGTCAGTATATTCTATATACACATGCGCACACGCAAATATGTTTGAGCTTTAAGGGCCGGTTCACACGACTTCGCGGCCCGTTCACATCTAGGCGACTTGAGTTGCCTGACAAGTCGTCTCAATGCTGTGCAATGTTGAATTAACCCCAACCATGTCACAAAGTCTGCCAACATCCCAATTTAGTAGACACACAAGGTACTCCCCCAGTACAGATAGCGGGACTTTAAAGGCAGTACATTCAAACAATTATGTATTGTAAAATATACACAGTTTATTACAAGATTTACAGAAATTACAGACATCAAGTAGATCACATACATATATTTTAAAAGAACATAATGGCATAGACTTATACAGTCCGGAATGCATACATGAAAGGTAAACTTCATGTAGAGATGTATCATCTTCGTGGGCATGGGCCCAACATGTTTCGGGATGAGATATCCTTCTTCAGGGGCCACATATCATACCCATCATACAAACTCTGAAAAACATCATATTATTACAGACTGGTATTTCATGTAACAAGGTCAGGATAAAGGGACAAGTCATGGGGAACCACTCACCACATGCCAAGAAGTAGGAGTCATGCCACATTGTAGGAGTGGCATTGTAGGAGCTCTTAGCACTACTTTAATATAAAAAAAATCTGCCTTCCACGCTTCATATAGCTTCATATCTGACACCTAGTTAAAATGCCCGTATATCCTACTTCTGGGTGTATTTATTATTCTCTATGCTTCTGTCCATTATTCTCAGAGTGGTTTAGAGATTTTGCTCCCCAACCATATAGTTGGTTATTTATATTTACCACTGCATAGAGATATTTAATAATAAATTGCCTTTTTTTAAAAACTTTAAATATTCACTAAATTATACACCACATTTTTTGTAGGGTTATTATCCGATTTATCAATTAATCTAAACAATAATCGACCAACTAATTGATTATGAAAATAATCGTTAGTTGCAGCCCTAGTATTCTCTATACAGTAGTGGTTATTAGGGAAATGTCCCCTTACATTGGAGGTGAGAGGACAAATGCCACTTTTATAGTAGTGATTGATGGAGAAATGCCCTCTAACATTGTGATCAGTAGGAGAAGAGCCCCTTACTTTGGAAGTCCGTGGAAATGTTCCCCTATTAACTGGGGATCAGTGGAAAGTGCCCCCTTAAATTGGTGGCCAGTGGAGATGCCCCTCTGTTAATTGAGGATCAGTGGAAAAGAGTCCCTTTAAGTTGGTGGCCAATGGAAATGTTCTCTTTTAATTGGGAGGTCTGTGGAAATGTTGCTCTTTTACACTTGTGGTCGGTGCAGATCGTTTCCTTTAATTGGGAATCAGTGGAAAATTGCCCCCTTACATTGGTGGTTCCCTTTAAGTAGTAATTGTTTCTCTTTAATCGGGGATTAGTAGAAGAGTGTCCCTTTACATTGATGATCAGTGCAGATGTTCCTCTCAATTGAGGATCAGTGGAAAAGCGACCCTTTAAATTGGTGGCCAATGGAAATGCTCTCTTTTAATTGGGGGAAGTGGAAAATTGTCATTCTATACTGGTGGTCAATGGAAATGTTCTCTTTTACTTTGGGGGCAGTGAAAGTGTTCTTTTTTAATTGGGGGGCAGTGGAAAATTGCCCTTTTACAGTGGTGGTCAGTGCAGATCTTTTCCTTTAATTGAGACTCAGTGGAAAAGCCCCACCTTACATTGTTGATCAGTGGAGATGTTTCCCTTTATTTGGGATTAGTGGAAAAGTGCACCTTTGCATTATTGTCAATGGAGATATTCCCTTGTAATCAGGGATTCGTATAAGAATATCCCTTTACATTGATGATCAGTGCAAATGTTCCTCTCAATTGGGGATCAGTGGAAATGTAACCCTTTAAATTGGTGGCCGGAAAATTTTTTCTTTTAATTGGGGGGCAGTGGAAAATAGCCCTTTGGTGGTCAATGGAATGTTCTCTTTTAACTGGGGGCAGTGGAAATGTTCTGTTTTAATTGGGAAGCAGTGAAAAATTGACCTTTTACACTGGTGGTCAGTGCAGATCTTTACCTTTAGTTGCGAATCAGTGGAAAAGTCCCACCTTACATTGTTGATCAGTGGAGATGTTTCCCTTTATTTAGGATTAGTGGGAAAGTGCCCCTTTACATAGTTGGCGATGTATCTATTCCTCTTTAATCAAGGATCAGTAGAAGAGTGCCCCTTTACATTGATGGCCTGTGCAGATGTTCCTCTCAGTAGAAATGGAAAAGTGCCCCATTTAAATTGGTGGCCAATGGAAATGTTCTCTTTTAATTGGAGGGTACATGCAAGTTGCCCTTTTACACTGGTGGTCGATAGAAATGTTCTCTAAACAAAAAGTTAAGATTATGGATATACTTTAACCTCTTACCAACCATGTAACACATATGTGCAGCAGCAAAGGGGGTGGCATTTAATGCCCACATGCCCCACATATCCCCCCATGTATGTCTTAGGTTTTCTTGATGAGAGCGTGCTCCCTACGCCCTCCCAGCACAGTGACTGAATTGTTAGACTCTAGTCTCTGGCTCTCAGGACCTGGATCACCTGCTGGTGGCACTGTGGTTCTTAGAGTGGAAAGTTGTAGTTCTGGTGTCCACCAGCAGGTGTCTTTCAGCAGCCAGCAGATCCCAATAATCCACTTCCACCTGGTTCCGGCTGCTGGGAGGGTATTTAGTCCATCTACTATCAGTGCTTCCCGCTTCAGTGTTTTACTCTGCTATAGAGATACTACTTGCCATTTATCTTAACCCTGCTTCTGATCTTGCTTTTGCCTTGTACCCAGTACCGGGACAAGATGATCCGGTGCCCAGAGCATAGATTGCAAATTACAACCCTTCCACCCCCCTTTCCATTACTTAAAAGCTTAGGAGGAGGAGGGGGAGAGAGAGCACAGGCCACGCCTCTTCCCGTCTCTCTCCTTTCCTCGCTGCTTCCAGCCCTGGGCTGACAGAAGTATTGATCTGCAGAAGTATTGATCTGCTCCTGACAGCCTTATAGTAGAAAGAACTTGCGGCTTCCCCATCCCTACAATTAGTGCTGGGGCAAGATCACCTAGAGCCCAGGGCGAACAGTCCAAACTGTGCCCCCCCACCCCAAGATGTATGAGCATTATATGTCAGCAAAAATCCCCCCACAAAAACACAGGAGCACTAATCTGTAAGCTAACTCCGTAAGCATAAATTCCCCCTCCTCCCAATAAAAATCCGCCTCCCTGCTGAAATCCCCCTCTCGGCACAAATCTTTGCCCCCCTACAAAAAAATGACTCCTAGCACAAATCCTCTACTCCTAAAATTGCCCTTCCAAGTACACAGCCCCCACCCCCACTTTCAGTCCCCCCTCCCAGAGCAAATTCCCCCTAAATCCCCCCTCCTAGCATGAATCTTCTTCCCCCCAATCCCCCCTTCCAGCACAAATCCCCCTAAATCACCACTCTTAGCACTCCTCCCCAAATTTTCCCAACTAGAACAACACATACCCCCCCCCCCCATTGCCCCCCAAATTCCCCTTCCCCAATTCTCCTTCTGGTGCCCCTCCATTTCACATGATACCACAGTGCCCAGGGCAGCCGCCCCTTCTGCCCACCCCTTGCCCCCTCCCTGCCTGCAATGCACACTGTCCCCAGGGCAGCCTTCCCTTCTGCCCACCCCTTGTCCTGGCCCTGCTTGTATCTATACCCTGTACCCTGCTGGCTGCTGCCTAGTAGCCTATTCCTCCAGTCCTGATTCCTTCTTGATTGTGCCATCCACCCCTATATTACCCTGTTCTTCCATGTTCCCCATTTTGTACATATTGTACAGTATATAGTTTATTTGCTAGTTAGGTTTTCTGTTACTTAGCTGCTAGTTAGGCCTTTTCATCATTTGGTTTTCGGTTCACTTATATCCTCATGTTTGCTGTATATTCTGTTTGCTGGTGGTTGGATGGATTTTGGTTTCACTGTAAATAAATCTCACTTAAAATATAACTAAAGGCGACCAGACAGACATACCCTCTGAGCTAGAATATTTTTTTACCACTAACCATGACACAACAACGGTTGGGAATGTATGGGAGACCTTTAAACTTCATGTACGTACCCTATTGTCCACCCGTATTAACAGACATTAGCAGACCACCAAACAAACACTACAACAGGCAACCGAACATTTGCAATCACTAGAGGACCAGTTTGTACTGGACCCCTCCCCACAAAAACGTGACAACCTTCAACTTCACACCCGGGCGGTTACACAGCTCCACATAGATAAGGCCAAACGACATGTGTTCTTCACCAGGATGCATGTATTCGAACACGGAGAGAGGGCGGGCAAGCTATTGGCCTATCTGGCACATTTGGATAGCACACCCCCCATAGTGGTCTCCCTGAGGGGAGAGAATGGAGAACTCATTACTGCCCCTAACTTAGTTACGGACGAATTCCGTAAGTATTATACCTCCTTATACTCCTCACAGAGCACAGGGACCCCGCAACACTTGCTTCTTACAGGACATACAGTTCCCACAGCTGGGTCGGGACGAAGCAAATATGCTGCAATCACTTTTGAGGACATCACAACAGCGATGTCGCAGTTGGCAACCGCCAAAGCCCCCGGCTCTGACAGGCTCCCATTGGAGTTCTACACTACTTACGCGGACGTGTTAGTAAATAGATTGCACACCCTATATAATAATATCTTTGACCAGGAGGAGATCCCATCCTCCATGAGAGAAGCCAAGATTGTGGTCCTCCCTAAGCCTGGTAAGGACCCCCACTTCCCGGTCTTCTACAGATCTATATCATGCTTGCAAGTCGATATCAAATCCTGGCGAAAGTCCTAGTCACGCAATTGAACCAGGTGATTCCATCCCTGATTCATGTCGAACAAACCGGCTTTATGCCTGGCAAGAATACGGCTATGAACCTTAGACGTATCTTTATGAATATTCAGGCCACACATGATGAAGTCGGTGATTGTGGCGTTAGACGCTGCTAAAGCGGTTGACTCCGTGGAGTGGGGGTTCCTCTGGGAGTGCCTCCGCAGGTATAACTTTGGTCCTAAATTTATAAAATGGGTCCAACTACTCTATCAAGCACCCAGGGCCAGGGTGTTGGTTAATGGGTGGCTATCAGAAGAATTTCCAGTGGGGCGAGGCACCCACCAGGGATGCCCTCTCTCCCCTCTATTGTACGCATTGGCGGTGGAACCGTTGGCCATTTCTATTAGAACTAATGATAATATTAGGGGCTTACGGGTGGCTAACTTTACAGAGAAGATCGGCCTATACGCCGATGATACGGTGCTATACCTGGCGGATTCGGATACATCCCTACGAGAAGCGCTTTCAGTCATAGAACGAATGGGGAAGTACTCAGGAGTAAGGATTAATTGGGATAAGTCTCAAATTCTCCCTATCGACTCGTTCCCCCCTCCGTTTACCGACCCTCCTATGCCATTAAGGCGCGTTTCCATTATTAAAAATTTAGGCATTCAGGTCAACAATAAGCTTATAGATTACATACCCCTCAATATTGAACCCCTTTATCAACTAATCAAAACAAAAACTCAGGTCTGGGCTAAGTTACCGCTGGGAGTTATGGGATGCATAAATTTCATAAAAATTATCTTATTGCCCAAAATACTGTATATGGTCTAATATGCTCCACTCCCCATCCCAAAGAAATTCTTCAAGTCCTTTGACGCCATCCTCAACTCGTTTGTTTGGGGGCACTCCAGACATAAACTATCGTGGCTCACGCTGAAAAACCCAGCAGACATGGGGGGGGGTGTGGCGATGCCAGACTTCTTTGACTATTACTTGGCCTCCCAGGCCTCGCATATGTATCACTACATGAACTCGGACCGTAAGAGATACCAGGCACTGCTCGATGGACCATTCACTCCGCATGTTCTCCCTTACAGACCATAATGAGCAACACGACAGCCCAGACTGCCCCTCTGGGAGTATGGGGGTGCATTACTATACCATCTGGAAACATATTATGTCCAGTTTAAAGATACCAGCTGTGCACACCCATACTTCTCCTTGGTTCAATGATGATTTATCAGAGCTACGTACAATTCCTAACCTGGTGATATGGATAGAACGGAACATACTATACTTACACCAGGTTTTGACGCCTTAGGGCCCTAAATCCTTCCAGATGCTCAAAGAAGAATACACTCTCCCCTCCCCAATAACCTACTGCTCAGGTACCTACAACTCAGACACGCTCTGCAAGCCCAGTTTCCCACTGGTTACCCTCAACTAACTACTCCCACCGTATTGCCTATTATCATGGGAGACGTTCTATCACAGTTGATTTCAAACCTCTATTATGCCATACGCCTCCCTGATGTTACCACTCGGGCATACAGACTCAAGGCCAAATGGGAGACGGACCTGGGCAACACGGAGGATGAGGATTGGGGGAGATAATGGAAGGCACAAGATTGGTATCCCCTAGGGTGTCAGTCCAGCTTACGCAACTGTATATCATGCACAGAGCCTACCTTGCACCCTATGGCATGTCCAGAAACCCTTCATGCCCTTGGTGTGGATTGCCCCCAGGGACATTTTTCCATTTGCTGTTGTCTTGTACTGTTATGCAATCCTACTGGATGCAAATAGTCTGATTCCTCCACGATAATATGGGGTGCCCAGCGGCAGGGGAGGGCTGGCAGCCTTAGGCCTGGGGGGCAAGTCCAGTCAAGTGGCCCATTGAACCACGAATCAGCTCACCATCCATGCCCACCTGGTTTTAGAACAGATCTTGCTGTTATGAAGCAAGACTAATATGATACAATGTGGTAACATAACTGAATGTTAATAGCAACAAAAGAGGTTTATCAAAAATAATGCATCAATGCAGCTCATCAGTGCCCACCAATGCAGCCTCATCAGTGCCCACCAATGCAGCCTCATCAGTGCCCATCAGCTTAGCCTCATCAGTGCCCATCAATCCAGCCGCACCAGTACCCATCAATGCAGCCTCACTAGTGCCTATCAAATGCAACCTGATTAGTGCCCATAAATGCAGGCTCGCCAGTGCCCATCAGCACAGTCGGCCCTGGGTGCCCCCCGCCGTTTGCCTGCAGTTAGTTGGTGGCTGTGCCCCTGGCCCCTGCTTTCTTCCTCCACAAGAAGAAAAAAGTGTGAGCGGCCATTTTGATTGTAAGTTAGGGTGGCCTGGGGGGCAATTGCCCCCCTGCCCCCTGGCCCAGCCCTCCCCTGCCCAGCGGTGTCCGACCCTAAACTATGTACACCCCCGATGTAGACACGGACAAATAAACGGCAATATTTTTGAGAGAGACCTTATACATCGCTAGGAAAACTATTGCTAAAGTATGGCTGCAGCCAACCCCACTCAGATTTTGGGATTGGATTCGGGAAGTGAATATGGTGTAGCCATATAAAAAACGAATATAGGAGCACAGAGGATGCCCTCTCAAATATTCAAAAATATGGGACAGGTGGCTATCGAATTCGGATACTTGCACCGAATAAAGCGCAGGCCGTAGTGATATCTAACCACAGTATTGTACTTGCCCATGAAGAATATGATTGTGGACTTACATGATGAGAATCATTATATGCTTACTACCACCTTGTTATGTTGTAAAGAAACCCGAGATTACTGTCAATGGCTGTGTATTACTTCTATGCATAATCTAAATAAACCACATTTTTTGATCAAAAAAAAAATATATAACTAAAGGCAAAACGTTTTTTTTTTTTTTGTTGTGGACAGGGTGGAGAGGGATTAGAACCCCTGTCAGGTTTTTATTGATGTCTGCACCCCCATTAGGGAGATTCACCCTCTCTATCTGTCCTGTTTAGCGTTATCATTGAAAGTGAAAGTAAAAGAAAATCCCAAATTTTGGGTTGTCCCCAGAAAAGTAATAGATGGGAAATCTTCCAATGGGGACACTAGTTCTGGTGACCTGGGGGTCCCCAGGGACTCCCCTTAGTTTGCAGAGATTTCCTGTTTGGCTATGGGACAGGAAGTGAAGGGAAATCTCCACAATGGGACACAGATGGTGAACAAAATCTGTCAGGGGTTAAAACCCTCCCTTGCTCTATCCAAAATGATAAAAAAAGTTTTGCCTAGAGTTCTACTAGAGTTACCACTTGCCAACTGTAGGCTGTCATTTGGCGTCCTCGGCTGTCAGTGATTATACCAATGGTGGCTCGTGCATTGTGGGTGCATGGGTGCCACCCCCCCAACACCTCCATTGCCCTCCCTATCCTAATTCCTATGGCGTGGATGGGGGGGGGGGTGTTTTTTGAAGCACCTGATTAGAGTCTGAGGCTCTAAAAGGCTTAAAAAAAGTGTGGGCTCGATGCACAGAGAGTGCGCCCCGATCCCACACAATTGTGTGACCGTAGCGAATGAGTTTTTTCTATTTTCACACTACAGTTCCTCCCCGCCAATCAGGAGGCAGGCCGTGAGACCTGGTTCCTGATTGGCCAAAGCACCAGGTGATCCTATTGGAAGCCTAGC
Source organism: Glandirana rugosa (assembly GCA_018402905.1). Taxonomy (NCBI): domain Eukaryota; kingdom Metazoa; phylum Chordata; class Amphibia; order Anura; family Ranidae; genus Glandirana; species Glandirana rugosa. Next base: position 477,587 of record BLSH010340625.1, on the reverse strand, counting down.
GCTTTGGAAGAGGAGACACACTGGAGCCGGACCTGCCGCTTTCCAGAGGACACAGAAGGAGAGCACACAGCAGCCCGCCGCATAGTAAGTGCCTGCCATCCCATGGGGAGGTACTGACTGAAAGTGCCGTGAGCCCCGTGGCCGTCCCAGGGATGGGGGGGTTCATCAGTGCTGCCCTGCCGGGAGGGGGGTAGTGCTGGTTGTTTGCCACCCCCCAAAAGAAAAGCCCACCAGCCGCCACTGGGTTATACTGGTATAATGCCTCCAGCCACAGGCATCCCGGTATAAAAATAGTCAGCCGGTGGTTGATTTTAATGCAGAAGTGCTTCCAGTGGCTAAACAGGCACACGATCACTTCTGCAGGCAGCGGATTGTGGTCACCCCCACCTTCTCCCGGGCACTCCTGTCTGAGAGTGCTCCAACTGGGCATGATGGCTGCACAGTGACAGAACATAGGAAATTACATTGTTCCTCCCTCTCTGTGACCCAGAGTATGGGAAACGACGAGATTTCATCACTTCCGTTTCCACCTCTCTGTTTACCTGCCCACTAGCAGCCAGGAAAGCAGCCGATCAGATTGATCTGTGTCTGATCAGCTTCATTGGAGGCCACAGGAGAGATTTGGGGTCCAATAGACCGATCACTCACCTGTCCCAGGTTCCAGCGATGCGGCCGCCTGGCACTTTGCTCTTCTCCCCCTCCCCTCTGTGGCACCAGCATCTCAAGTGTGGGCACCCGGCTTTGGCTTTAAAGCCGGGCACGCACTGCGCATGCGCGAGTCGCGCTGCGCCTTGTGAATGGCTGGCGCATCTTCTGGGACCTGTGACGTGTCCCAGAAGATTGCCAAGAGGGAGGGGTGAAGGTGAACTTCCTTCCCGGTGCCAGGGGAGGACGTGGACCTGGGACCCTGTGAAAACAGGGTCCCCAGTCCCCACCACCACCCCCCCCAAAAAAAAGACATGCCAATTGTGGCATGTCAGGGGGTCACCTTCCCTTAAAGCGGAAGTTCCACTTCTGGGTGGAACTCGGCTTTAAGGTCAAATAAATAGTAAAAATGTCACAGTAGTCACTGCCCGAGGGCCCTTGGCCAGTAGGGGGCCCTATGAGAGGCTCCTGGTACTTCAGTCCCAAGGAATCTGTGCTGATCCTGGAGCCCAGTGCCGGACCAAGTTCCAGCACTGAGCTCCGGTACCCGGCCTGATAGGGGCACGCTAGTGTGGGCACTCAGGACACCTTTCCCACATCTGTAGGGGCGAACGTATGTCATGTGGACGCAGTGCAATAAGTAGGTGGTGTTTTGTTTGACTTGAGTGTGGACAGGGACACAGGGAGGCCCCATGATCTTCTATTGCCTGGGGACCCCATGGGTTGTCAGTCCACCCTTGCGGGGGTCTAAACAGACCCCTGATGTCTCACTTTCGAGACAGAGAAAGAGACTGAGGACAGAGATTGCCCAGTTCCTTACTCTGCAGCCAGGCAGCAGGGGGAATCTGCACAGTACAGGGTTATTAGAGTGTGCCCAGGAACACCTGCCACTCTACGTGCGCATGCCTATGCAACCAATTATGTGACTACTGTGACATTCTATCACGGCGGTCATGTGATGGAAAGTCAGTTCCATTCCCCACTGGATGCATAGACCCATTTAACCACTTCAGATCCGCGCTATAGCCAAAGTACGGCTCCAGCGCGGATCTGAAATGCCCGGAGGACGTCCATGGACGTCCTCCACTGCGCATGCTCCTGCGCGCCCCCTGGCGGCAGCGGCGGTGTGCGCGCGCGCGCGCCGCACGCTGCGCGAGCGTGCCCGTGGGTCCGGCGGACTCGATGTAAACACGGCGGTTCCCCGTTCTGTGACAGGGGACATAGCAGATCTACTGATCCCTGTCACTGGGATCAGTTAGATCTGTTATGTCCCGGCCAGCCCTGCCCCCCCACAGTTAGAACACACCCAGGGAACATATTTAACCCCTTCACTGCCCCCTGCTGGTTAACCCCTTCACTGCCAATGACATTTACACAGTAATCAGTGGACATTTAAATTTCTGATCGCTGTATAAATGTCATTGGTCCCAAAAATGTGTAAAAAATGTCCGACATGACCCCCCCAATATCGCAGTCCCGATAAAAATCGCAGATCGCCGCCATTACTAGTAAAAAAAAAAATAATAATAAAAACGCCATAAATCAATTCCCAGTTTGTAGACGCGATAACTTTTGCGCAAACCAATCAATATACGCCGATTGCGATTTTTTTTTTAACCAAAAATATGTAGAAGAATAAATATCGGCCAAAACTGATGAATATTTTTTTTAATGGATTTGTACTTTAGCAAAAAGTAAAAAATATTGTTCTTTTTTGCAAAATTGTCGCTCATTTTTTGTTTATAGCGGCGATCAGAAATGACGCAGAGGGGATCAAATACCACCAAAAGAAAGCTCTATTTGTGGGAAAAAAAGGACACAAATTTTATTTGGGTACAACGTCGCATGACCGCGCAATTATCATTCAAAATGCGACAGCGCTGAAAGCCAAAAATTGGTCTGGGCAGGAGGGGGGTTTAAGTGCCTGGTAAGGAAGGGGTTAAAGCAATGCCAGACCTGGAAGGAAAGGGGTTAAAGCATATCTAAACCCAGAGCCAAAAATTGTATACATCGCAGATTGCCAGTCCTTGGCCTGGATTCATTCTTAGGCATTGGCTTTTTCATGTTATTTTGAAGGAATTTTTTTTTGTGCATTTTTCCAAGTTAATGACCAGCTCGCATACATTTATTGCTGCAGAGTGGCAGCGTAACGCGATTCGCGCAGGCGCTGCTAGGGGGGCGAGCATGCCGGCGGCGGCGCACTCTTGTGCTTACCGTGCGCTCCCTCAGTGTGGCCGCGGGCCAGGCGGACTCGATGTCTCGCAATTGCCTACTACACAGGAAGAACGGGGAATCACCGATGGTAACACGGCGGTTCCCCGTTCTGTCAGTGGGCATGCCAGAGATTTACTGATTCCTGTCACTGGGATCAGTTAGATCTCTTATGCCCCTGGCAGCCCAGCCCCCACACAGTTAGAACACGCCTAAGGAAGACAGTTAACCTTGATTGCCACCTGCAGGTTAACCCCTTCCCTGCCAGTGACATTTATACAGTAATCAGTGGATATTTTTAGCTCTAGATGTCAGTGGTCCCAAAAAGTGTCAAAAGTGTCTGATATGTCCGCCGCAATATTGCAGTCCTGATAAAAATCACAGATCGCCGCCATTACTAGTAAAAAAAAAAAAAAAAAAGGACCATAAATTAATTCTCATGGTTTGTAAAAGCGGGAACTTTTGCGTAAACCAATCAATATGCGCCCATTGCGATTTTTTTTTTTTTTTTTTTTAGCACAGATATGTAGAAGAATATATAATCGGCCAAAACTGAGGAATAAATTAGTTTTCTTATATTTTTTGTTGGATTTGTATTTTAGCAAAAAGTAAAAAAACATTGTTTTTTTTTTCAAAATTGTCTCTCTTCTTTTGTTTATAGCGACGATCAGAAATGACGCAGAGGGCATCAAATACCACCAAAAGAAAGCTCTATCTGTGGGGGAAAAAAAGATGCAAATTTTGTTTGGGTACAACGTCGCACGACCGCGCAATTGCCAGTTAAAGCGGCGCAAAAAGTGCTCTGGTCAGGAAGGGGATAAATCCTTCCGGGGCTGAAGTGGTTAAGCTTGACACAATATAAGGCAGTGTTTCCCAACCCAGTCCTCAAGGCACACCAGCAGGTCATGTCTTCAGGATTTCCATTATTTTGCACAGGTGATTTGATCAGTTTCACTGCCTTAGTAATTACCACAGCTGTTTCATCTGAGGGAAATCCTGAAAACATGACCTGTTTGTGTGCCTTGAGGACTGGGTTGGGAAACACTGATATAAGGTATAATCAGGGCAAACAAATAATTCCTATAAACTAATAGCAGCTGGACACTTGAGGTCAATATTACAACACCCCAATGAACAATATAAATAAATAATAAATACAATAGTGCAGTGCTGGGGAAATGGAAACAAGTTCTTAAAAAACAGTTCATCAATATAGGACACAAAAGCTCCCAAAGGTGTAAAGATGGGCACAGGACAAGCACTTAGTGAAACAATCTGTGCCCAGCCTCCATCTCAGACACTATTAGCCGCTCACCTCAGATTTAGGACCCCTGAATTAACAGGTAAGTCAAACACACTTTCCCATAAGGGTATAAATCTGTAGGATGTGGTCAGGTAGGATATCCTAGAGCAGTGTTTCCCAACCCAGTCCTCAAGGCACACCAACAGGTCATGTCTTCAGGATTTCCATTATTTTGCACAGGTGATTTGATCAGTTTTACTGCCTTAGTAATTACCACAGCTGTTTCATCTAAGGGAAATCCTGAAAACATGACCTGTTGGTGTGCCTTGAGGACTGGGTTGGGAAAAACTGTCCTAGAGGATGAAGTAGGAGAAGCTTGAGCATTTTTTAACCACTTCAGCCCCGGAAGGACTTCACACTTTAGGACCAGAGCACTTTTTGCGATTCGGCACTGCGTCGCTTTAACTGACAATTGCGCAGTTGTGCGACGTTGTACCCAAACAAAATTTGCATCCTTTTTTCCCCACTAATAGAGCTTTCTTTTGGTGGTATTTGATCACCGCTGCGTCATTTCTGATCGCCGCTATAAACAAAAAAAAAAGAGCGACAATTTTTCAAAAATAAAACAGTTTTCTTTCTTTTTGCTAAAATACAAATCCAGAAAAGAATATATAAAAAAAAACATTTTTTTTCATTGGTTTTGGCCGATTTATATTCTTCCTCATATTTTTGGTTAAAAAAAAAAAAAAAAATCGCAATTGGCGTTTATTGATTGGTTTGCGCAAAAGTTGCTGCATTTACAGATGATGAGAATTAATTTCTGGGGTTTTTATTTATTTTTTATTTTTTTACTAGTAATGGCGGCGGACTGCGATTTTTAGCGGTACTGCGATATTGCAGTGGACATGTCGGACCATTTTGAAACTTTTTTGGGACCATTTGCATTTATACAGAGATCAGTGCTATAAAAATGCACTGATTACTGAGTAAATGCCATTGGCAGTGAAGGGGTTAACCTGCAGGGGGCGCTCTAATGGTTAACTGTGTTCCCTCAGTGTGTTCTAACTGTATGGGGGCTGGGCTGGCAGGGGGAGGGGAGTGATCACAGCCCTTAGCCCTCTATGAGAACGGAGATCTGTGTTTACATACACGGACCTTTGTTCTCTCACTGCGGGGGAGCCATCGCGGGTAGCCGGCGGAGACCGCGACCGCCCTGCCCGCTCCCTGGCCCCCCCGGTACACAGTGAGCGTGCCTCTGGCGTGGGCTCACAATGCTAGTTATCGCAGCCACCGTCAGGTGACGGCGGTTTGCGATAACGAACTACTTTGCCGCCGTCACGCTGCGGCGGGCGGTTGGCAAATGGTTACATTAGCCAATGGAAAGCTAGTTATTAGGAGAAGGAGGAAGGCATTTTTTAGCCACTCTGATTAAAGTCTATTGGGGTCACCCATTAATCAAAAGAAGCTCCTTTGCGATTTCTGATCACTGAATAATAGCACATCACTCAGGTGGTAATGGGCACATACTATTGATTATGTAATGGCATCTGAAATTGGGTGGAATCTATTAAACAGCAATTGAACGTGTTGTCTCTGAGGTTGATGTGATGAAAGCAAAAAGCACACCCTAATGCAAAAGGCTGCACATCCATGTCATTGATAGAGGTGGGGAGGGAAAGCTCATTGATGGAGGTGGGGGGAGAATCAGTGATGGAGGTGGGGAGGGGCAGCT
>BLSH010340625.1:438881-452143 GCA_018402905.1 Glandirana rugosa | reverse complement strand
TATGTCATAGAGGTGTTTTCATTCATGTGGGGAGTGAAAAACATTTATAAAATAAGATAGAAAAGTACACTGTTGTGACTTCTTTACTGTGAAACGATGTTACATTTCATCACTCACATGTCGAACATCCACCAGCTCTGTGATGTCATCATGGAGGAGGGGAAGAGGACCCCAGTGCCAACCTGTGAAGCTCTGGTGAACTCCATGCCCAAGAGGGTTAAGGCAGTGCTGGAAAATAAAGGTGGCCACACAAAATATTGACAATTGGGCCCAATTTGGACATTTTCTCTTAGGGGTGTACTCACTTTGGTTGCCAGTGGTTTAGACATTAATGGCTGTGTGTTGAGTTATTTTGAGGGGACAGCAAATGTACACTGTTATACAAGCTGTACACTCACTACTTTACATTGTAGCAAAGTGTCATTTCTTCAGTGTTGTCACATGAAAAGATAGAATAAAATATTTACAAAAAGTGAGGGGTGTACTTACTTTTGTGGAGATACTGTATATATTATATTATTATTACTAATAATAAACATTTTCTGACAGTTTTAATCTCTAACAGATCAGGTCCCAGCAGGTATTGGCAGATCTTCTCTACCAAGAATAGTTGGGGAGAACAGTTTCAGAAATCCCTCCAGTTCTCTCTGCTTTACTCCACTGAGCTGCTGTCAGTCACGGCGGCACAGACACTAAATCTTTCAGGGCGCTGGGATTCAGAGAGCTCCTCATTTGCATAATACAAGCTCAACCAAAGCCTAGGGGCCACAATAAATTGGTAAACCAATAGAAGGAGGGATTTACACAGCTATTACATTGCAGCCTATATAGAGACAATCACATGGACTTTTTTATTTTCTTAAAGGGCCCCTGATTAAGCTATAGGTTCCCTGCAATAGGGATTTCTAATTATCGGTGTCTACTGCCTTCTCCCTGTTCCGGTGCTGCAGCTTTGCTAAGATTCTTCAGCATTTAATGCTTCTGGGAGTGTCGGGTGCCTGAGTCCCCCAGAATGTACTGTGGTTCCATCCATCGGCCCCATTGTCAGCACAGCACACAGTAATGACGCAGGGCTCAGAGGGCCCAGACTTTCAACACTCTCCATAATGATAAAAAGCATTGCCAAGGCTGCAGCACCGAAACAGAGGGAAGGTACTTGGTTCACCAGGTGAGTGCCCAGTATGTTCTGTTACAGGGACCTTTCAGCAGTGCCACTTTAACCCCTTCAATACCGGGCACTTTCCCCCCTTCCTGCCCAGGCCAAATTTTAGCTTTCAGCGCTTTTGCACTTTAAATGGCAATTGGGCGGTCAGGCTACACTGTATACATATGAAATGTTTATATACATTTTTTTTCACACAAATAGAACTTTATTTTTTTTTCAAAACAAACTAAAAAAGACCAAAAATGTTGAAAAAAAATGTTTTTCTTAGTTTCTGTTTTGTCATTTTTCTTCTTTGCTGATGGGCACTGATGAGGCTGCACTGATGGGCACTGATAAGCTGCACTGATGGACACTGATGAGACGGCACTGATGGGTTCTGATGAGGAGGCACTGAGAGGCAGCACTCATGGGCACTGATAGGTGACACTGATGGGCACTGCCAAGCTGCAGTAATGCACGCTGATGGGACTGATTGGCACTGATGAGACAGCACTGATAAGCTGTACTGATGGGCTCTGATGAGGAGGCACTGAGAGGCAGCACTCATGGGCACTGATAGGTGGCACTGATGGGCACTGCTAAGCTGCAGTAATGCGTGCTGATGGGACTGATTGGCACTGATGAGACAGCACTGATAAGCTGCACCGATGGGCACTGATGAGCTGCACTAATGGGCATTGATTAAGAGGCACTGATGGGAATTGATAGGTGCCACTGAAGGGCACTGCACTAATGCATGCTGATGGGACTGATTGGCACTGATGGGGCTGCACTGATCATTGGTGCCTTGATTATCAGTGTAAATAGTGTGCTGACAGCCTTGTCAGTTATCGGCTCTTTTTTTCTCACGCAGACACAGTGGCATTGATTTTAGATATGTGCATGGTGAAAAAAATGGTTTCGTTTTGATTCATGTTATATATATATTCTAGTTATTTAGTTTAGTTAAATTCGGTTGATTAGTTCAACTTGTAGTCGGGATTCCTATTTGGAATTTGTTTCATGTCTTTTTCCAATTTTCTTCAAATTTACCAATTTTTTTGAATGCTGAAGAATCTTACCAAAGCTTTTCTGTAGTGGGTGGAGCCTTCTGGGCCCCTCCCACAGCTCTGCTCTCTCTCTTTGCGCAGGGTGACTGGTCTTGTCTCCTCCCCCTCCTGTAGTTTTCTGTAGTGGGTGGAGCCTGCTGGGCCCCTCCCACAGCTCTGCTCTCTCCTTGTGCAGGGTGACTGGTCTTGTCTCCGCCCACTCCTGTAGTTTTCTGTAGTGGGCTGAGCCTGCTGGGCCCCTCCCACAGCTCTGCTCTCTCCTTGTGCAGGGTGACTGGTCTTGTCTCCACCCCCTCCCAGGGCCATCTTAATGCATGGGCACCCCTGGGCACTGCCCAGGGGCCCCAGATGCATGGGGGCCCCATGATAATCTTGCATAGCATCATACTTGACAACCGTTCTGGATCTGCTGGGACAGTCACGCTTTTGACTAAGCTGTCCCAGGGTAGCGGTCCAGATCCTGTACAGTGCCCTCCTGATCCCAGTATTGAGCCCTTCTTCTCCCCTTGTACTATGCCCTTTGTGATTAGTCTTTGATTTATGGCATGTTTTCTTATTGTTTAAAATTTTATTAAAAGTACTAATAAATATATATTTATTTCTATCAACGATTTATACTTTAATTCTTGAAAGTAGGTGCGTAAATTGGGGCAGGCTGGTAGGGGCCCCAGTGTATTACTTTGCCCAGGGACCCATGATGCTATTAAGACGGCCCTGCCCCCTCATGTAATTTTCTGTAGTGGGTGGAGCTTGCTGTGCCCCTCCCTTAGCTCTGCTCCCTCTCCTTGAGCAGAGAGACCGATCTTGTCTCCGCCCCCTCCTGTAGTTTCTCTGTAGTGGGTGGAGCTTGCTGTGCCCCTCCCTTAGCTCTGCTCCCTCTCCTTGAGCAGAGAGACCGGTCTTGTCTCCGCCCCCTCCTGTAGTTTTCTGTAGTGGGTGGAGCTTGCTGTGCCCCTCCATTAGCTCTGCTCCCTCTCCTTGAGCAGAGAGACCGGTCTTGTCTCCGCCCCCTCCTGTCGTTTTCTGCTGCTCTCTGCACAGGCTATGTACAGCACAGTGATGTTTTCACTGCTACTTTTGCAAGGTAATATCTGCATTTGAAAAGGAAGTTGGTACCCCATCTGGATTCACCATATATTCTTTTTCACTATTTAGGAATGTATTTAATTGAACATTTTTGTGCCCAAAGTTCATCTTTAAACTATCCTGCTGATTGATAAGACTAGAATTCTTCCTTACATTTACTGTCCCTTTGAATAGTATGACATCTCTCAGTGAATCAGGTTGTGCGCAATTTTATTTTGCGGTTATTGAAGCCCTGCTGCCGCTGAGTGAGCTCAGTCTGTCCCGATGTGCATGCGCCTGCAGGGCAGAGGGAAGTGTGTCAGCGGCAGTGCCGAGAGATACGATGACGAGGATTTAGACTGTCAGCTCCTAATCACACAAATAAATGAACTCAGCCACCGCTGACTGCTCAGGCGACCAGAACAGACCGTAATGGAAAGCTGAAGCTCCTGCTGGGTAAATCAACAAAGGCATTTCATAGGACAGCACAGTCAGTGGTAAATCTTGCATCTGCGGCGTTGTGGTCCCCAGGTTCAGTTCCTAACAAGGAAACCACCTGCATGGAGTTTGCATTCACGTGTTGGTTGTGTGAGTCCATCAGCTGGTCAGGTTTATTATGGTGGGACTGGCAGAAGGCAGCCCCAAAATATGTCCATTTATTGTTCTGAAGCACCCCAAGGAAGCTGAACTCTAGGCAGATATCAAAGGCACAAAGCAGCTTTGTATTCATTCATCATTAACCCCTCCCCTCCTAAAGGGTAAAACAAATCTAAATGCCTAAGCACAATTTTGCAATTTTGTCATGTGTTAGTAAAACCGTACATAATCACAACTACTGAGTGTATCCAGATGGATTAAACTGCGTTTTTTTTTTCAGGACGAATTGGGCTTTCAGTTGGTGGTAAATGGTAATGCATATTTCCTGATTTATTTTTTTTTATTATTATTAAAGGAAAACTGGCCCAAAATAGTAAAAAAACAAACACATTTTATTTAAATTTAGCTGTATATTTCTAGCTATTATCATAATTTACCACCAAAGAACAACCCAAAATAAATTCCCCTGCTCCTGATGATTGCAGCGATAGGACATACAGTATCTCACAAAAGTAAGTACACCCCACACATTTTTATAAATATTTTATTCTATCTTTTCATGTGACAACACTGAAGAAATGACACTTTGCTACAATGTAAAGTAGTGAGTGTACAGCTTGTATAACAGTGTAAATTTGCTGTCCCCTCAAAATCACTCAACAAACAGTCATTAACGTCTAAACCGCTGGCAACAAAAGTGAGTACACCCCTAAGTGAAAATGTCCAAATTGGGCCCAAAGTGTCAATATGTTTTGTGGCCACCATTATTTTCAAGAACTGCCTTAACCCTCTTGGGCATGGAGTTCACCAGAGCTTCACAGGTTGCCACTGAAGTCCTCTTCATCTCCTCCATGACGACATCACAGAGCTGGTGGATGTTAGAGACCTTGCGCTCCTCCACCTTGCATTTGAGGATGCCCTACAGATGCTCAATAGGGTTTAGGTCTGGAGACATGCTTGGCCAGTCCATCACCTTTACCCTCAGCTTCTTTAGCAAGGCAGTGGTCGTTTTGGAGGTGTTTGGGGGTGGTTATGTTGGAATACTGCCCTGCGGCCCAGTCTCCAAAGGGAGGGGATCATGCTCTGCTTCAGTATGTCACAGTACATGTTGGCATTAATGGTTCCCTCAATGAACTGTAGCTTCTCCGTGTCGGGAGCACTCATGCAACCCCAGACCATGACACTGCCACCACCATGCTTGACTGTAGGCAAGACACACTTGTCTTTGTACTCCTCACCTGGTTGCCGCCACACATGTTTGACACCATCTGAACCAAATACATTTATCTTGGTCTCATCAGGCCACAGGACATGGTTCCAGTAATCCATGTCCTTAGTCTGCTTGTCTTCAGCAAACTGTTTGCAGGCTTTCTTGTGCATCATCTTTAGAAGAAGTTTCCTTCTGGGATGACAGCCATGCAGACCAATTTGATGCAGTGTGTGGCGTATGGTCTGAAGCACTGATAGGCTGACCCCCCCACCCCTTCAACCTCTGCAGCAATGCTGGCAGCACTCATACTTCTATTTCCCAAAGACAACCTCTGGATATGACGCTGAGCAGGTGCACTCAACTTCTTTGGTCGACCATGACAAGGCCTGTTCTGAGTGGAACCTGTCCTGTTAAACCGCTGTATGGTCTTGGCCACCGGGCTGCAGCTCAGTTTCAGGGTCTTGGCAATCTTTTTATAGCCTAGGCCATCTTTATGTAGAGCAACAATTCTTTTTTGCAGATCCTCTGAAAGTTCTTTGCCATGAGGTGCCATGTTGAACTTCCAGTGACCAGTAAGAGTGAGAGCGATAACACCAAATTTAGCACACCTGCTCCCCATTCACACCTGAGACCTTGTAACACTAACGAGTCACATGACACAGGGGAGGGAAAATGGCTAATTGGGCCCAATTTGGACATTTCCACTTAGGGGTGTACTCACTTTTGTTGCCAGCGGTTTAGACATTAATGGCTGTGTGTTGAGTTATTGAGGGGACAGCAAATTTACACTGTTATACAAGCTGTACACTCACTACTTTACATTGTAGCAAAGTGTCATTTCTTCAGTGTTGTCACATGAAAAGATAGAATAACATTTTTACAAAAATGTGAGGGGTGTACTCACTTTTGTGAGATACTGTATGTGTATGTTAGTTGTTGTTTGTGCCCATAGTACGGCCCAAAAAGAAGGGCACGCATTTAAAACATTTTTTATCCTGGTTAAAACCCACTGACACTGATACCAATGTATTATTTTTTAATTCTACCCAAAATATACTGACTGTGACCCTTGAGGCCGACCTTGACCCAAACACTAACCCCTTTATAATGTGTTTTTTTTTTCTTTGTTTTTCTTTATTTTTTACACGCTTTGGTTTTGGTTACAATTCCTCTCTTGCAAAAAGAGAAAGATACAATGTATCTTTCTCTTCATTCAGAGGCAAAAGAAAACCCAGGGGCAGGCTCACAGTGACTGATCACTGTGATAGCCAATCAGAGGCTATCACAGCGATCAAGTGACCCAGAAACCGACACTCCCGGGTCCTGATTGTTAATATGAGACCCGGGGCTCTCAGTGAGATCCCGGTCTATGAGCTGGGAGTGCACTGTGTGGTGCAATGCTGTGCGCTCCCAGCACAAAGGGAGGTACACATATATATTTTTTTTAATTCTACCCAAAATATGCTGACTGTGATCTTCGACTCCAGCCTTGACCCTTACACTAACCCTGGCAACCTTGATCGTGTTATTTTTAGAAAAAAAAATGTATTCTTTATATATTTTATTATTTTTTTTTACACACTTTGGTTTTGTTTACAATTCATCTCTTGCAAGTAGAGGAAGATGCAATGTAGCTTTCGCTTCATTCAGAAGAGGAAGGAAACCCAGGGGCAGGCTCACAGTGACTGATCACTGTGATAACCAATCTCAGTGAGATCCCGGTCTATGTGCTGGGAGTTTGCTGTGCGGCGGCCCCCCCAGCACATAGGAAGGTACACATATATGCGGCCCCATGAAAAAAAGCCCAGTTCCGCGAGGGCACATATATGTTTGCGGTTGTCACAAATAGGTTAATGGTATAAAAAAAAACAGTGCAAGCCCCCAAATGTTACCTGGTATCAGCCTCTTGCAGTCCCTGTACAGTAGGACTTCAGTATGAGAGAAAGAAGCAGCACAAGGGGACAATCCATTCTGCTATCAAAGAGCAGGCTAATAGGAGGAGAGAGCAGAAGTACAGAGAGATGAGCTCATCACTGTGCTGCTTCTCATTTCATTGTCCAGTCACGGTAAGGGGGCTCGTCCGGGATCACCTTGGCTCAGAGGAAGCTGGTTGAATGGTGGAAAAGAAGTATTGCTGGGAAGAGCTATAGATTGAAAGTAAACATTGCATCAAAAGCTGGTTTTGTGAAACACAGAACAGAAAAAAACGAATTTTAGTGAACTATGGAAAGGCTAGATCTCCATGTCAGTATATATTGCTGACTGTGTCCTTCTTGGAGATTTTTCCCTCTTTTACTTCACTTCCTCACTTATCGTGAGATAGGAAGTGAGGGAAATCCATGAGCAATAAATACCCAAATGAGGTTCTAATCCCCCCCCCCCCCCCAATGCAAAACAAATCAGATCTAAAAGGCTGGGCTTACACTTTAACCCTCACCACTACCTGAATCCATAATACTGAACTACCCAACTAAAAAAGCCTTTAAACCTCTCCTGCTCTTGCCAGAAGACCTTTAATCCATCATTTAATACCACCTAAAACTAACTTAAAATGTCTGTAGAGCCAACACTTTCTGTCTATGTTTTATTGCTCGCACCATAGAAACATAGATTGCATAGTTTTGCTCCATCTAGAGTCCAAAATGCGGTATCATTTTCTGAAATGCCTCAATGAGAAAACTTCCACATTTTAGCCACTAGATGGAGCTAATAATAAAGGAATTCATCTCTTAGACAAAATACGGTGACATATCGTTCAGCTTTCAGGAATGCAATGGACATTTGTATAATGAATGTTTTAATAAATAGACCCCTAATTGTTGGTAAAGAGGTCGTGTAAAAAACAGCCAACTCCTTTCAAGAGCCAAAGTATTCCTCCTTCCTTTAGGTCTACAAGAACAAATAAAAACATGAATTAAAATGAGAATGGAAAATATAAGCATGCATCAAAAAAAGTGATTGTAAACCTCAGACATGAAATATGAACAAATCGTAGCCCTCTTTAGCGTGTACTTGTCTCAATCCAGCGCACGAAGTATCATTTCTGTATACTGCCTCCTTCCTCTGCTATCTGCATGAGGTTTTGCTGACACTGAGAGGAAAATTGTGACAGAGGAGGGATCTCCAGCACACAGCCTGTGATTGACAGCCTCAGCTCCGTTTATGTGTGCTGTGTGGGAGGGGGGGGGGAGGGGTTGGTGTGTGCTGAAGAAAAAAAAAAATACATGTTTTTCGTTAGTGTTTTCCAATGCACTATAACAAGTTGCAACATCTTGCCCTGCATAAAGTTAAATAAGGTACAAGTAAATACAATGTAATAAAAAATATATAAAAAAGGAAGCGCTGTGATGCATTTAAACAAGACATCACAGCAGACATGGACAACGCACACTGGTAGTACGCATGCATTATGTGCACCATAGTGACCAGCCGCTGGTGTGCATAGGCCCTTAACATTTACCTGCCCTGTTGCACAGCAACCACTGCTCCCTTGAAGAGATACCATTACCTGAAGAGGCTTCTGTATCCAACATTTTTTGGAGTTTCATGTGCGGGGACCCCTGCCACTTACTGTGGTTCCTTCTATTGAGCCCGAAACCCATGGTAATTTGGGGGGATTATTAATCTCAGTAGTAGTAGCAATTTTAGTGAGGTCCTGCCAGTCCGAACTCTGTTTTAGGGCACGTTGGCACTTATCAAACATAAAAATAAAAGTTCAACAGGAAACTTGCCCACACAGGGGTTTCCACCATCAAAAGAAAAAACACAAATAATAATGCCATGGCACCTGGCTCCCTCTTCAGCACCGTTGCTGCTCTTTTCTACTTTAGATCATTTTACCCCACTCTCCTGGCTCTCTGGGTTATCCTGGCTCACTCAGCCTTGTAGTTGCAGCACTGCTCCTGGTCTCTCAATAGAGGATCTCCTGGCACCCTGGGTGCTCTCACTCCTCCGAGACCTTCAGATTCCCTCAGTCCCCTGGACTCGCCTAGTTGTCCTGGCTCTCCCAGACTCGCTTAGCAGTCTCGACTCTCCCAGCTCAGTGGGCATAGACTCTCTTCCAGTACAGGCATGCTCCTGGTCTTATCTCAATTGGGGATCTCCTGGCACCCGGGCTCTCTCACTCCTCCGAGACCGCCAGATTCCCTCAGTCCCCACGAATCGCCTAGTTGTCCTGCTCTCCCAGACTCGCTTAGCAGTCTCGATTCTCCCAACTCAGTGGGCATAGACTCTCGTCCAGTACAGGCATGCTCCTGGTCTCTGAAAAGGGGATCTCCTGGCACCAGGGCTCTCTCACTTCTCTGAGACCGCCAGAGTCCCTCAGTCCCCACGAATCGCCTAGTTGTCCTGCTCTCCCAGACTCGCTTAGCAGTCTCGATTCTCCCAACTCAGTGGGCATAGACGCTCGTCCAGTACAGGCATGCTCCTGGTCTCTGAATAGGGGATCTCCTGGCACCCGGGCTCTCTCACTCCTCCAAGACCGCCAGATTCCCTCAGTCCCCATGACTCGTCTAGTTGTCCCAGCTTTCCTAGACTTGCTTTGTGGCCTTGACTCTCCCAGTCCAATGGGCATATAATTTTTTCTCCAGTACAGGCATGCTCCTGTTCTCTCAGTAGGTCTTTTCCTGGCACCCGAGGCTCTCTCACTCCTCTAAGACATTCCCTAAGCCCCCTGGACTCGCCTAGTTGTGCCAGCTCTCTCAGACTCGCTTGCCGCCTCGGCTCTCCAAGTCCAATCGGCATAGAATCTCTCCTCCTGTACAGGAATGCTTCTGGTCTCTTTGGAGGTGATCTCTGGGCACTTCAGACTTGCCTAGTTGTCCCAGCTCTCCCAGATTTGCTTAGGCACCTCGACTCTCCAAGTCCAATGGGCATAGAATCTGTAGAAGATGTGTCATGATGGAGAGATGGGAACGGGTTGGTAAATTTGTCATTTACCGGCTCCTTCCTTTTCTGAATGGACAGAGTCAGTGATTGGGATCAATTGGTTCATTCATAACTGAAGCACAGTAAACTGTTTTTACTATACTTCCATTTCTGAATGAATAGGAGGCTCGGCGCACAGCTATTCCTGTGCATTCATTCTGTACAGCTAAGGCTACACAGATGGAGATTGAGGGCTGAGGTTTGTTTAGACCCCTGATATCTCATCAAAGCCCCCCAACAGGGCTCCTAAAAAAAATGTAAAAAATGATAAAATTAAAATTGTAAAAGAAATAAAATGGTAAAAAAAATAATAAAATTAAAATAAAAAAATAAAAACTACTGACACCAGTGAGGGAACCATCAGGATTGCAAAGGGTGCAATTGTGACTGGGCCCTGGCATTTCACCACCATGGGGAGGCCCGAAGATGGCAGAAAGGGGGCCCCGCTGCAGAACTTGTGAAAGGGCCCCGCTGTGGGACCGTGATAATTGGAGTAAAGGGCCCCAGGATCAGTGGGAAGATGGAAGGGCCCTGGCCAGGGGTCAGGGGAGCCCTTCATAATTTCTTGCACCGGGACCCTGAAGGTTCTAGTTACACCTCTGCACTAGGGCGATGCGCTCGCAGGATGGGGAAAAAGTCCCGCAAGCAGCATCTATGGGGCGGGTTGGGATCGCTGTATGCAGCGCTCACAACTCGCCCCTGCCCTGCCCAAGAAATTAGATTTTTTTTTCAATTTTTTATTGGATGTTTTATAGCAGAAAGTAAAAAATATTATTATAATTTTTTTTTTTTCCAAAATTGTCGCTCTTTTTTTTTTTTTGTTTATAGCGCAAAAAATAAACGCAGAGGTGATCAAACACCACCAAATGAAAGCTCTATTTGTGGGAAAATACATTTTGTTTGGGAACAGCGTTGCACAACTGCGCAATTGTCAGTTAAAGTAATGCAGTCACAAAAAAATGGTCCGGCCAGGAAGGGGGGTAAATTTTCCGGAGGACAAGTGGTTAATACCGGTTTTCTTTCACAGACGCTTGTTCGGTTTTTTTTTTTGTTTTTTTTTCGTGGAAGTGTGAGGACGCTGTACTGCCGCATTACCAACGTTCCATAAAACATAGAAGTGTTTTATATGATACAAAATGGCGAAACACCAAAAGTAGAAAGAAAAAAGGAAAAAAAAAAAAAGAATTGCAATTAACTGGCATTGCTACAATTCCTTCATTTAATTACAAATTGATCACCTTACACCTCTTGCTGATTGTGTTAATGGCAAACGTGTGCCAGCAATTCATTCCTATTACTGCCTAATACATTCAATGAAGTTTACTACGCTTGTGTTTTACTGTCCCTGCTTATTCCTTCCCCCCCTTCTTTAACAGGCTAAGGAAATGTTTAACCCCTTCAATACCAAGAACTTTTACCCCCCTTTCCTGCCCAGGCCAATTTTCGGCTTTCAGAGCAGTCACACTTTGAATGACAATTGTGCGGTCATGCGACACTGTACTCATATGACATTTTTATCATTTTTTCACACAAATCAAGCTTTCTTTTGGTGGTATTTAATCACTGCTGGGGTTTTTAATTTTTGCTAAAAAAAAAAAAAAAAACACACAACAACAAAATTTTTTTTTGAAGAACTAATGGGCGCTGATGAGGTGGCACTAATATGCGGCACTAATAGGTGGCACCGATGGATGGCATTGATGGGCACTGATGGGTAGCAGTGATGGGCACTGATGAGGTGACACTGAAGGGCGCTGATTAGATGGTACTAATATGCCGCACTGATTGACACTGATAGGTGGCACAGATAGGTAGCACGGGTGGGCACTGATAGGTACCAATAGGCGGAACTGATAGGTGGCACTGATGGGCAGCACTGTTGGGTAGCACTGATAGGCACTGATGAGGCAACACTGCAGGCACTGATTAGTTGGCACTGATGAGGCGGCACTGATATGCAGCACTGATGGACAGCACTAATTGGCACTGATCGGTGGCACTGAAAGGTAACACTGACTGGCATTACTGATGGGCACTGATGAGGCGACACTGCAAGCATTGATTAGTTGGCACTGATATGCAGCATTGATGGGCAATGAAGGGCATTGATGGGCAGCACTGATGGCGACACTAATGGGCGGCACTGATGGGTGGCACTGAAAGGCAACATTGACTGGCATCACTGATGGGCACTGATTGGTGTCACTGATGGGTGTCACTGGTGGGCACTGTACAGGTCTCCCCTGTGAGGAGATGCCACTGATCATCTCTACTTGCCTCACACTCTGTCAGTGTGAGGCGAAGAGAGCCAATAAACGGCACTTCCGTGTTTACATGTGGTCGGCTGATTGGACACAACCAATCAAATGGGTAAAAGCATAGCTCCCAATTGTACCGGATTTTGAGCTACTGTCCCTGATTTGGAACAAAGTCCCTCTGTCCCCCATTGCTCTTCATTTGTCCTTCATTTTGGTCTGATCTATATAATCATGTATAAAATGCACTGTTTATCTATCAAAAAAAGTGTTTCCCAATGCTAAACCTTTCATCCAATTTCTAAATTGCTGCATTTGTACTTTTAAAAAGCCAATATAAAGGAAAATAAGTGGTAAAAATAAAAAGCATTTGTGGGATTAACTAATCAATTTTTATTGTATAATTCTCCTTTAAGGGGGCGTGACAGGGGGTGTGTCCTATGCCTACATACTTTTGCTAATAGGTGTCCCTTGTTCCCATGTCAGATAGTTGGGACCTGCGGGTAATGAACCTCATCATCCTCCCTTTACCGAGATGGGGGTCACGCCACGGGCGCGCGGGAGCAGTGACACTGGGGTGACGTCATATGCAGGGCTGGCCCGAGACATTGTGCTGCCTGGGTCCAAGAATGAAATGCTGCCCTCCTCCCACCCCCCATAAAAAAAAAATCACACCCACCAAAACGCCCCCACATCCATTATTTTATATCATGATCATTAAAACTAAAATTACATTTATCAGGAAGTCAGCTTTACATGCAACAGCACCTTGTCTATATGCAAAATTATATGACATACCATTATGTTCAACTTCAAGGGACAGGCTGGGGTAGAATATAGACAGGCTAGGGTAGTATAGACAGGCTAGGGTAGTATATAGAAAGGCTAGGGTAGTATAGGGGCAGGCTAGGGTAGTATAGGGGCAGGCTAGGGTAGTATAGGGGCAGGCTAGGGTAGTATAGGGGCAGGCTAGGGTAGTATAGGGGCAGGCTAGG